>JACXGK010004730.1:0-36579 GCA_016801125.1 Novumbra hubbsi
AGCAGTGCAGTGACCTACATGGTATCTGACCAATATAGCAGTGCAGTGACCTACATGGTATCTGACCAATATAGCAGTGCAGTGACCTACATGGTATCTGACCAATATAGCAGTGCAGTGACCTACATGGTATCTGACCAATATAGCAGTGCAGTGACCTACATGGTATCTGACCAATATAGCAGTGCAGTGACCTACACTGTGTGAGAGCCAACAGCAGCAGGGAGGAAAGGCCAGTAATAATGGCAGACAGCAGCAGGATACCACGGCGACCAAAGCGATTGACGGACAGGCAGATAAAAACGCACGCCAAGGCTCCGGTCAGCACGCGCAGGAAGTAGCTGAAGTAGAAGTTGCGGGAATATCGGTGGAGGTTTCTGGTGAAACAGTACTGAATCCCTGTACCTATAAACCTGGTGAAGGACAGAAGTTAGAAGTTAGTTCCTTTGGCCGAAACATAAATAAATGGCATGATTAGCATTTTAAGGTAAAGGTTTCATACATGAGGTAATTTGCTAGATTTCCCAAGCAAATGATTCCCTACTATTCCATAGCCTCTACATAAAGTATGTGGCTCTGCTGTTTATAAACTCCATTAGACAATTATCTACTGAGTAAAACGCAGAATGGGAGTACATACATTTGACAGGTTACATGATAACTCACAAAGTAAAGCTAAGAATAAGGCAGTTCCTCCAGATCACGCGGGTGGAACGCAACTCCAGGACTGAATGATAGTGAGGCTGTGTATCATCTGGGTACGCCATGTCTATCTCTACAAAATACAAAATGGATGCAAAAAAAGAAAGAGATAGAGGGGGGGAAGGGAGAGAAAGAGAGCAGGTGGACAGAGATGTAAGGGAGAGAGGAAGAGAAAGGAGATGGAAAAAGAAATGGAGGCGAAGAAGCAGATATGTGAGCTTACGTTCACTGCCAAAGCCACCTAACTTAAATACTTCATTTGCTGCTAAAATAACCCACATTCCATGGGGCATGACTCTCAGAACCAGTGCCTACAATTCAATTGAGTTAAATGCAACAATACAGGGTCTAAAGAGGCCAGGATGCGGACTAATGTAATTACACACACTATGTTTACGTTTACATGGTCAGGAATGTCCGTTTAGCATGTGGAAAGAGTAGACCCACCCTGATAAGATCCCCTGAATTAACTCACTTAATGTTTGCTCTGCATTCCCCTTCACTCCATACCAAACTATCTGACGGCTTTGTCTCTACCTTCTTCATTTCAATGTGACATAGTTTGAGACACAAGCACACTGCGACCAGCATTTCGCCCACGGCGGCTGACTGACTGTCATGGCGCCGGGACAGCGGTTACTCTCTCAGACCTCTGGCATCTTGTTTGGGAAACTACAGTTCTCACAGCGGTTTACCTGTGGTCTGCTATCCAGACTGCTTTGGCACCGGCTATCGAGGTGGCTTTTCCTCTTCCTCTCTGGGTGGCATCCCCGGCGCTGCCGAGGACCAAGTGTTTTATGTGCTTTTTTCATTTACCTCTTTATCGGTTTTCTGTGTAAATGCTTGGCCTGGTTTATCACAGTTTTTTCCTTTCATTGTTTTATATGGCTGGAGGAACTAGCACTCCTTAAGGCTTTTATCTTGGAATACTAAATCGATGAATACTCCCGTAAAGAGGTTCTCCTCTCACTTGACAAAGCTAAATGTGGACGTGATGCTTCTGCAAGAGACTTACTTACGCACTAAGGATTACTCAAGTCTGCAAAAACTCCAGGTTTAGTCAGGTCTTCCATTCACACTTTAACTCTAAGGCGAAAGAAGTGGCAATTTTGATTGGCCATCGAATTCCTTTCTCAGCTAATGTAATCTCTGACAGTGATGAGAGGTATTTAGTCATAACAGGCACCATCTTGCACACACTGGTAGATTTGGTCAATGCATACGCTTCTAACTTTTATTAATTTGTTGGGAAAAATCCCTCTAAACACCCATCTGTTAATATTTGGTGGGGATCTTGTGTTGTTGATCCGGCTCTTGACCGCTCCAACCCCGGAACAAAATCCTTTTCAGATTTTACGGCTGAGAACGTGTGTGTGGACACTTGGAGTTTCCGGAACCCCCAGACAAGAGAGTACTTCTTTTCTCATGTGCATTTCTTGCTCCTTGTCTCTGGTATTGACCGGGCATTGCTTCCAAACATGGCCTCTGCTAAATATTTACCCATCGTAATGTCTGATCATGGTCCCCTGGCCCTTGACGTAGTCATGTCAGAACAACCTCGTTCTCCTCCCTGTTGGAGGGTTAACTCTCTTCTATATGATGTGGCCTCCTGTGACCCCAATTCCATCTCCATTGATATATTCTTTTTTCAATTCAGACTGAATCTACTCAACACTCTCTTTTGGAAATATCTTAAGGCCTACCAACAAGGCATAATTATTTCCTACTACTCTCATGTGAACATGGCCTTGAAAGGCAAAGTTAGAGGAACTTTCTAAAGCCATCCTTAAACTAGATACCAAAATGCCCTGACGGCGTCTGATAAAGCGACGCTTGAACCTGCGTCAAACTGTTTCTTTTCACTAGTTATTTTCTAGCCACTACATTAGTGAATGAGGAAAGGCTGTGTGGCCAGTTGTTTGTTACATGAATGACGCGTTGCTGTGCTGATTGTACACAAGACAAACAAAATAACATGCTAATATTCAGGGAAACAGGATAACCTGGACCGTTAGATGCAAGCATTACACTTAGTTGTAAGATTTCTGTTGTACTTCAGTGGAGTGGGGGTGGATAGGGCGATTAACAAAATCGGGCTTACCGTGAGCAAAAAGCCAATGCTTCCATGATCTGTTCTACACTCAGCCAATGTGTACTTTTTAATCGAAGAAACCCAGTAGAAATCTGTCCTCTGAACACAGTTTCAAAATCACTGTTCCAGTTTATGCGCCATCTTCACCTAAATAATAATCAATGAGGAAAACTGGAAACCAGGGACTAGCTTTTTGTAAATTACATGTCTCTGTGGGGCTTGACAAGTTTTCCCTGTTAAATCCACCCACAACATATTCGTTAATCTATTACACCACCCGCACTATCATTATTCTTTGACCTGCTAAATATAAAACAAGGAAGTCTGGTCGTGTGGTGCTACCTGAGAGCAGGTTCTCGGCAGGGTAGATGTCCTCACTGAGACACACCCCATTCCTAATGGAGAAGCTCTGGAGGCACCGCTTGGCCTGGTGGATCTGACCTGTGGCCAGAAGCCAGCGAGGAGACTCTGGGAACACGGACACACAGCTGAGGGAGGATACAAGTAAAACACAAGAATATAAACACATCTCACTCTCTCATGGCTGTCAAACAAAAAAACAGAGCATTCAGATTGGAAACATGATTTTGGAATCAACATATTGTGCAAAACAATCCTTAACACATTGTCTATAAAACAACAGCTATCTAGCTCAAATAACCATAGATACACTCTGCACATACTGTATACTGTACACACCAAATCGTTCTGACGACTGACTCACCACCAATAGGAGAGCAGGGTAAGAAGTGGCAGAGTGGCCACCGCTTGGAGAACGGGCCAGTCACGACACAGCACCGCTAGCCCCGGCAACAGTAGCTCCGCTGCAACGGCGAAGAAACCACTGACCATGGCAACCATGAGACGATGGGGAGGGTCACACAGCTCCAGTCCTGGAAATCACAGCGGAGGTTATGATGTCAAGCGCGGAGAGGAAAGAGTGAAGGACTACACGAATGCCACAACAGGAACCAGTAGCTCTTGACCGGTCATGAAACCATTTGTGACCGCTGGCAGAATAGAATGAAGGCGTGGCCTAACCTAAACTCCAGCACCCCAGTACTGAACCTCCTCTTTCAAAACCCCCTCAGAGAAAACAAGGGGGAACAGAACACACTTCCTTCCACTCAAACGTTCTGTCCTGCTATTGTTCCCACAATCCCGTGTAAAGAACTATCTGGCAGGAGATCACGAAAGCATTCCACCAGAATCAGCTCTAAACAAAGAATCAGCCCTATGCAAAGAATCAGACCAAAACAAAAAGTAAACACTTCACCATTGACTTTAGAGGAATGTAAGAAGCACGATTGGGTTGGCAGTTCGTGGCTGTACCAGGCTCTACTATTGCCACACACAAGTAGAGTCTGCAAACACAGAGCACTCCTGGGTTGCAGGCTCTCAGCAAACTCATCCATGTGCAAGCACACACTGACGCGTCCAGCACAGAAGTAAAGATTATGTCTAACAAACTTTCAACAACCAGCACCAACCCTACCACCAGACAGTAATGTCCATTACATTTAACTCTAGCCTTCAAAACTTGTGATCATCAACATTGCATGAACAGAATCACGCGTAAAAGAAAAGTCTAAATATATAAAGCACTGTTTTAAAGGTTGTCAATTGCAAAGTCCCTATCAAATAAATTGTCTTCCTTTGGCACCTTAACAAAAAGTCTTTGGCATTGTTCAATCAGCAATCTGTCCTTATTCAAGCATCCCCGAGGTCACCTTTGAGTTGCTATTTGCAAGAACGGAACAAGCAAAGGTGAGGGAAGAGGGGTAGTAAGCCCAATTAGAATAAAAAATTAGCATATTTTTAACAATGTTAATGTTTTTAAACAAAAAAAAGTGTTCAAGCTATGGAGAAAAACTGTAAACGCTGAACTTTATCTTAAGCCATCATAAATGAACAGTGCTGAGGTCTTTGAGGTACAACTGGGTCACAGCCGTCAGGAATTTCAGCACAACATCCTGGGCATGTGCACATGTTCCAGCAGTGCCTGGGATACAAATGTATGATGATGGCCGTGGAGACGACGGCCGTGGAGACGACGGCCGCGGAGACGACGGACAGAGTTGCTTTGTCGCATCTCTTTCTGGTGACTTCTTGAGGTTCAGGCGCTTGTGAGATTATTCACGGTTGTTGGCAGAGGAAGGCAAGCATCAGTCCAGGTTAGCGAGCACAATGGCCTGAAGAAATGTGCATTGGAGACATGGCTAGATCTCCTCCTTCCCTGTCACCCTACCACAATCAAGTACGTGGCATCATGATATTGGGTGGGGAAATAAACTAATGTTTAATAATAATAATAATAGTACAAATAATTCCCATATTACCCATTGCATACAGGCAGACATGTTTGGAAGGTTTCATTCAAATCTAAGGGGTAATAAAGAGATGTAATTCATTTGGAAGGGTCCTCAAGTGAAGGGGGGGGGGGGTGGAAGAGGGATTCAGTGAAGGAGTAATTGACAGTTGGGCTAATGGGTGGGAAAGATATGCCCTTTACATCCTGACATGACAGGAGTACAAAAATACACCACCTGGGTGTCTGACAAGAGTGATTACATAATACGTCATCTTACGCTGACGCTTTCACTCCTCTACCACAACTGAGCCAGTAGGAATGTTGGAAACTGTGGTGGGACTTCAGGGGTGGTGGGACTTCAGGGGTAATTTGCTCCAGTGGGCACAACCAAAATAAATAATCTAAGAGTCTTTGTAGCCATGCTTCCAAAAACCACACAGATTTTAATGGACCGCTGGCTACGAGCAACAGCTTTAATAGTTAAATAATTCCATACACACATACAGTGGGGCAAAAAAGTATTTAGTCAGCCACCAATTGTGCACGTTCTCCTACTGAAAAAGATGAGAGAGGCCTTTAATTCATCACAGGTACACTTCAACTATGACAGACAAAATGAGAAAAATAAATCCAGAAAATCACATTGTAGGATTTTTTATGAATTAATTAGCAAATTGGGTGGAAAATAAGTATTTGGTCACCTACAAACAAGCAGGATTTCTGGCTCTCACAGACCTGTAACTTCTCCTTTAAGAGGCTCCTCTGTCCTCCACTCGTTACTTGTATTAATGGCACCTTTTTGAACGTGTTATCAGTATAAAAGACACCTGTCCACAACCTCAAACACTCACACTCCAAACTCCACTATGGCCAAAACCAAAGAGCTGTCAAAGTACACCAGAAACAAAATTGTAGACCTGCACCAGGCTGGGAAGACTGAATCTGCAATAGGTAATCAGCTTGGTGTGAAGAAATCAACTGTGGGAGCAATTATTAGGAAATGGAAGACATACAAGACCACTGATAATCTCCCTCGGCCATAGCATGACAATGATCCCAAACACACCGCCCGGGCAATGAAGGAGTGGCTTCGTAAGAAGCATTTCAGGGTCCTGGAGTGGCCTAGCCAGTCTCAACCCCATAGAAAATCTTTGGAGGGAGTTGAAAGTCCGTGTTGCCCAGCCACAGCCCAAAACATCACTGCTCTAGAGGAGATCTGCGTGGAGGAATGGGCCAAAATACCAGCAACAGTGTGTGACAGTGTGTGACAAGACTTACAGAAAACGTTTGACCTCTGTCATTGCCAACAAAGGGTATACAACAAAGTATTGAGATAAACTTTTGTTCTTTTTTAAACTTATTTTCCACCATAATTTGCAATTTAATTCATAAAAGATCCTACAATGTGATTTTCTGGATTTTCTTTTCTAATTTTGTCTGTCATAGTTGAAGTGTACATATGATGAAAATTACAAGCCTCTCATCTTTTTCAGTGGGAGAACTTGCACAATTGGTGGCTGACTAAATACTTTTTTGCCCCACTGTACACACACACAAATATATTTTTAACAAAGTTAAGAGCCATTCCAGTACTCAAAGTCAAAATCCCATTCATAGGAGACAGCGTCAGTTACCACGGAACATCAAGGGCCTAAAGGCAATGACAACTGTCTTGATGCTTTTTCCATCTAAACAAGAGTGAAATCCTTGGATGTCACCCAGAGCATGAACTCACCCATGCCTCCACAGTGGGAAATTCATTGGTTGAAAACCAAGTAGAACATATTTTAAAAACAGGAGACGGCTAAACCTTCCTTCATCGTCTGCCAAGACCGACAAAATGTAACCATGTGACACCGGTTTAACCATGTAAGGACATTTAACGCAAATGAAATGGGATAAAAGCAGGTCAATTTAAAGTACTCTTAAGTACTGTAAAAGTATTTTTGATATGGGATCTTTAGCCTGTAAAAAAAAAACTTGAAGATAACTGTATGCAGTTTACTCAGTACCTTTCCCTGAAAAGAAATGGTCACATTAAACAAAGTTATCCAGGAAGACAATTAATTCGTGCTGTTTATGACATTTGGAGAAGCACAGAGACATTTGTAAAAAACAAGAAGAGAGATGGAAAATAGGCTGAACATCTAGGAAAAACATGTACTATATATTTTGAGAATAAACAACAAGGATCGCATCTGCCCCTGACTTGGGTCCATTATTATTCTGCACAAGAGCCAGAAATCAACACGGATATGGAAAGAGGTATTATGAATTGTTATCAGCAAGATTGACAAGCAGTTTGAGGCAAAGACAGGCAGATGAATAGAGGCCAAGAAAATTTTACAACAGGAAGTAGAGGAGAGTCATTATTTGCTGTAGGATTTGCGTAAAGCACCTTTATCATAGAAATGTACCTGTACACCAAACCCATAGACTCTAAAACAGATCGGGCCAAATGTCCTCACAGCGTCTAATGAGAGTACTGCAGCATAGTTGGAGCTGCATTCATACCCCACAGCAACCTTTAAACAAATGCTAACCAACCCCTAAAAAGCCAGTCTGATTCCAATGAACAAGGCCAGACCTTCTGAGGCTGAATATGACCAGCAAGCACCTTTGCATAGATCTTAACGGTATTATTGTACCTGACTATTACTCGAGTCAAATAAGATTGCCCCAACCACTCTAATACAGTGAGCATCATAGGAGCTCCGTTATAGAAAGGCATTAGATTGGTTTGACGTGGTCCACGTCCTCGCTAATACGAAACGGGTTACCACTCCTATTTGGCTGCTGTATGTTCCAACCTCATACCGACTTTTCCAAGCTTCAAGCTTAGGTCCAACTGGTTTCAAAGCGGCTAATTCAAGCAATTCGAACCCTGTATACAAAGAAACGTACAACATGTCCCACATGACCATTTAACAAATAATGACATTTAGTGGAAGGAATCTGGTTCCAGCACGCAGCCAGACACTGAGTGGACAGAGGAACAACAGAAGGAACAGGCCCATGTCGTTTCTCAGGAGGTCTTAGTGACGTCAGTGGTACTTACTGGCGAGGTAAGAGGAAAGGAAGACCCCCGCCAGCATGGCCCCCTGAGACAGGCGCAGCAGCAGAAACACCACCGGACTGTTGGACAGACACACAGCTACACCCAACAGGCCTGACAGGGAGATGGACAGCAGAAAGCTCTGTCGACGACCCAACCTGAATCCAGACAGTACAGAATACAGTTAGAGGTATGGCTACCCACACACACACACATAGCTGTTAACACCCTATAGGGAGACATGTATATGACACGTCTGCCGACTGGTCAATCAGAGTTATTGTTGATAAGTTCATTTTGGTAGGTTGCATGAAATCTTCACTCTACAGAGAA
The DNA here is from genome assembly GCA_016801125.1 of Novumbra hubbsi. Taxonomy (NCBI): domain Eukaryota; kingdom Metazoa; phylum Chordata; class Actinopteri; order Esociformes; family Umbridae; genus Novumbra; species Novumbra hubbsi. Next base: position 8,494 of record JACXGK010004730.1, read on the forward strand.
AACAACAGGATAGGATAGAGGCAATTGTGTGCCACCTGGCAAATAAGACACGTACACAGAAAGAAATCATCATTCTATGTCCATCATCATTTTTTACCAAGGACTTATTCAGCAGCTTCAAGGAAAATAAAACAATTCTAACAATAACAACACTACTGGAGGACCCCTGACTAGACTGAAACCTCATTAACACACATGAGACATGCAAAGGAGGGAGTTACCAGTCGCACAACGTGCCCAGGAGGACATATCCCACAATCCACCCCATCATGAAGCAGATGTGTTGCAGAGGAATCTTCCAGTAGTCCTTACACACCAGGTTCCACTGCAGAGCACAGAGGTGTGGTCACACAGTTAGAAATGGAGTAGGAGAGCCAACGGTCACTGACGTAATGCGTGTGCTCTTCCTTCATCCAGGAATGCATTTCCAGGGAAGCCCACTCAGGGGACAGGATGGGTAAACCCATAACAGCAGAGTTCATAAACACATTTCAGACAGTTTGAAACTCGTTTTAGCGTTCAAGCTATTTTCACACAAAAATACATTCTAAGTCGTAATAAAAAGCCTTGTTTGAATGAGGAATTATTATCAGCTGTGTGATAGATATTACCTACCCATTTGATTGAATAAGTGACTGCAGACAGACTGATCACAATAGAGCCATGCGCTATTTGGTTTCCAATGCTTTCCACCTTCGCTTGACCCTGCTCAAATGAGACCGAATTGCCATCTCCATTTCCTTATTTAATTGGCTGTTTCCATGCTCTCCTCCATCTCCTGTCCGGACCCTATTATAACCACAACTAAATAAGGGCCAGGAGAACCTCCTTTCCTGCTTTAGGATGTATAGCGCCCAGTGGGGGCACACAACAAATGACCTGTGACATCATGGAAAATGCAGGTTAGGAGTAGTGGGAGAGGGGAGGTGGTGTTTCAGGGATTCAGGAAGAGTGGGGGCCTGGTTGCTTCCTGTCGCTAGGATTAGAGAATAACAGAGAAAATACTCAACATCAGGGCCTCTGCCTGCCTCTTGGAATTTCTGTAGTCAAGAATGCTCTCTCAGGCACATGCGATAGACACTGTTTACCTTAAGTCTGGGCATTTAAGTAACCACTCGTAGTTTTGTTTGCCAAGATCCTTTTCCAATATTTGCAAGTGGGATAGGCCGGCAGTTTGTCTGTTTCTATGTGGCTGGTAAGATGTATCCAGGTGTATTAAGTTACATGTAGTTATCTTTTCTCAATAAGCAAAACAGGATGTACATAATGTAAAGAGCCATGTTCCATGTTGGTCTGAAATAACAGACTCAAGTGATATGAAATACCAACAACAGACTTTAGCAATGAGGTAATAAGCCATGCAGTGTCATCATGTCTATTGATGACCAACTCCTAGAAGCTTTTGGCAAGACCTACAAAAACTATGGGGGCTTTTGGATACAAAAGTCACATTTGTCAACTATCTTTCCTTCACGAGACTTTTAATTACATTAAAATCCAACAAATCATGGTTTGTTTTTTTTGTGAGGAAAAACGAATTTACTCTCGTTCCTTTCCTAATCTAATATCCCTTGAATTCCTTCCGTCTCATACTATGCGATTTGTGTAATCTCTTTTAGATTGTTTTTTAAAGATGCTCACCTGAAAAAGTGTTTACTGTTCGGCAACGACCCAATAACATTTGTTATTGATAAGGCTGCATAACAAATCATTAGAGAGACAATGCAGTTGCATGTTTTGACGGTAAACCTACTCTATAAACACCAACGTCCCACAGCTTAAGTCACACTAACCATGTCATGTTTGATGTCACCAAAAACAACTGAATAGCCAATGACGGTTAAAGGAATAAAAAACACCGTACCTCTGTAACGTAGTTGCTCTGAAGAGCCGCCGCTTGGGCGTAGTCCCATCCTCTCGTGCACTGCACTATCTCCTTTGGAACATTGTCTGTAAAGTTTGAAACGTTTCTAGGATACTTATAAAGTTCACAGTGACTCAGTCCAGACCCATTCATCCACGGTATGGTAAAATTGAGAAAACTTTGTTTGGAATAATTACTAAAAAGAAAAGATGAAGGTAACAACTTCGGATCGGGTTTACAGTGGTACGTCGCGGGAATCAGGGTGTAAAAAACATCGCAAAAAAGATTCAGCATCACAGCAAAGTTCGGAAACCAACTAAATATTGCAACAATTCGGTTATATCGTCCATACCCACCAATTTTGTTATAAATATTCTTTTCAAAATCCATTGCTAGAGACAGATGCTTGACACCAGCGAGGTGCAGGGCTTTCACACGCGCGCAACGACGGCCAAATGGTCTGGTCACACGATGTCACTACCTAAACGACATTTCATTGGTGCGTTGCAACAAGAAGTTTTCGACTTTGTGCATTACCTGATAGTACTTCTAACCTATATCTAATTCCGACCTCTTCATTTATTAACTTCATTCAGCACCTCAGAAATAGGGGCGGCTTATGATTAGCGCTCTGGTAGGCTACATCGGAAGTTAATTTATATTGGAACGCAGCGGCATTGCGTTTCAGAGGCAGTTGCAGAGCGTCTGTTGGGTTGCATGCTTTGGATTTAGCATAAGTATACGCCTCAATGTGTAGGTGGAATCCGCTTGCTTTAAGTGGTTACTACGAGTTAAAGACGTGTTGCACACTTGCTGTCTCGCAATTAAAAGTATAGCGAACAGCAGTTGCCGAATCTACTATAGCCTGACAGAAAAGTTACATTGAATCGCGTTAGGGAGAAACATGTTTCTCGTCAACAAAGACATCATTCGAAATTGTTCCTCGCTATAAATAAAGTTGGTATATGCAATTACAAATCCCTGCGTTGATGGAAAAACGTTTTCTACCAGGAAGGCAATAAAACATTCAACTAAACAATCGATTCAGTTCTTAGTTGCGGAGCAAAAATAACCAGATGATGCATGCGTTAATGTTGGTGTGATCGAGGCTGCGGCCTGCGAAATAGAAGCACGTCATTAAATAAACCTACAATGACTCATGTTCTAGGTGTTACTACTCCTGCCCCTATAACGGGCGATATCCAATATTTTCCCTAACATGTTATATTTAGGGTTCTTTAAACCGTTTTCCATTGGCTTCCTTTGAACACTGGTGCCAGCTGCCCTAGATTGTCAGCTAGAAAACACTACGTTGATAACTAAATGTAAAAGTTGTTTTAATTTTTTTTACAAAAAACACGTTTGGGGTTAAACATGTATACCAATCTGTATTCATTAACTTCCAATGAAAATCAACATTTAAGTTAATCAAAATGGTTTTAAGACTTTGGATAGTGCGCTGTGCATTCCTGATAGATAAAGCATATTTTTTATGAATAAGGACAAAGTCACAGGAAATATTTCAAAATTTTATTTACGAACATAATCTCTGAGGAACAACAGCAGTTCTCGCTCTCTCTGTACATGCAACTGTAGAAAATAACAATTTAGAATTTTTACTTATCAGTTTAGTCATTTTTAGTTTCTCGCTTTCGTTTTTGCAGGAAAATCAACACAGCTAGAGGTGAAAGTACTGGATCTTTAACAGCACTGACAACAGCATCAACAAACCCTCCCCCCATAGCTGCTCCAACAATATGTACACAATTCAACTACATTGTACAAATAAAAAAGTTACATCGTTACATCACCTGCAGCGAAATGTTCTCGTTGCTGTTAGAACCCCACATTCTACGCATGTTTAGACTAGTACAAAGAGGAGGGTGCAAAACGTCCTGGGATTTATTTACAGCTATGTACAATGTCTCTAACGCATTACAGGAAGAAAATTTACACAGCGGAGACCTTTTACTGAAACATACCACAGGTGTCAGAAAGATAATAAATAGGTTATTTCTCACCATTTAAAGAGTAGTTGTCCATGCTTTATTAGTCATTTTCCATTCTAAAGAAACAGCTACTGTCCGGTTCAATGAATGAGGAAACAAAAATAGAAGGCTTGAAATCATGATTCAATTATGTAAAATAGCAGTACGTATGCCCGACTTATATTGTTAACATAGTAGAGGTAACTTGTTGCCAACTGAGGAAATGTCACAGCGTAATGTAAAGCAGGGCCACTGTAGGATGGCGATGGGTGTTTGTTAAAATGCCCTCCTTAAAATAATTCTTCACTAATGTGTTTCGGGGGAAAATATTTTTACGTGTTAGAGCGAAACTGTTGTGTCTGAAGAAAAAGGGTGTGAAAATGCTAATTTGAACTGTTCAAACCATTGCTCGGCGCACACAATGTTTGCTGCAGGCTTTAAATGCCAGGTTTGGATTTAACAATAACCAGCCATCACAATTTCAAGCCTTTGTGGATCAATAAATGACCAAAAGAGGAAATAAAAAAAGGCAGGCTCAAACCGTTAAAGTGAGAGACACACATCCTAAACACACTTGATGCCTTGTAAACAATTGTGAGGGTGCAGGGGATAGTAATGGTGCTGTATACATTCTGCTCATAAGCAAGTGATTGACATGCCACTGGTGTTTTATGCTTCATACAGGGGAAAAAAAACAAGACAAAATCCAACATTACATACACAGATCTAAAACACACAGACTCTGTTCACACCACACCCCAACAGCTAGAAAAACAAACAATTAAAACATTTGAGGACTTCCGTTAAACCGTTGAAGTCTTCATGACCCTGACTACCTCTGCTTTGCAATTTCTGGGTTTACTGCTTCAGTTGACTCAAGACCAGATTTCTCCCTTTCAATATGTACAGAACTAGCCAACTTCCTGTACAATGCAGTAGCAACACCCACTGCACATAACTAGACATCATTCACAGCTAGAATGAGCGTTTGTATATAATGCCAAATTATGATAATATTGCGTTTTGTTAAACGCATAAGATGATCAGAATGACATGCCTGTGTGTTAGGTCAAAACTGTTTTTAAAACCAGGACCCACAAAAAAGGGACTAAGTCTTTGCAATTAAATTATTCAATTTGATAAAAGAAGCAAAGATCCTAAACGTTTGCCCCACTTATTCTCTTTTGTGAATGAGTTTGGGTACAATGTTCTGTGTCTGTTTTTTTGGTTCATTAAATGGAGTAGTTAAGTCTCATAACGGTCTGAGCTTTACTCTTGAATAACAACTGTGCACAGCAGAGAGGGAAAACCTAGAGAATATGCGAAATCAAACAAAACACTAAAACCCCTGACAAATACATCCAACTACACTTGGTACACTTGAGAAGCAAAAGTCAAAACAAAACACGTGCATGTTTAATACCCCCGGCAGGAAAATAAGCCTGACTCAAATATGATGTAACCGCTTTTCGGGTGACTGGCAATCAAGCGATTGGTCATAGAAAGGATTTCTCAAGAATAAAAAGGGGGTAAATGTGACTTAAAAAGCAAATAAAAAATAATTAATTAATAGTTATTTTAAATCAATCAAAAGCAATGTTCCGCATAGGGCTATGGTCCTTACTTAGGCACCGCCCTTTGAGTATACACAAAGAGCAGCACATTCTGATCTCCTTACAGAACTAGGTAGAGAGAATTTGGAAGATATTACTCTCCTTAATTAAAGCAAGAACACATTTTTACAACCAGTATGGAATGTGGCCTACACCGTGACAAAATAAATGAAGATTTGAAACATTTCTTTAAGCTATTCATTAACGTTGGTATACAGAAGAGAGAAATGTTCATCTGTGGCCAATAAAACCATTGAACTGTACATGATCCATATGACAGTGACTTTTAAACCGGGAAGAAAAGGAGTTCAAATAACAAGCTAGCTTTATACCCCCTAATATTTCTCTCAAACATCATAACCAACATTATTCATAAATACTCACAGATACAATCAAGTACAATTAATGGGTGGAAAACAAAAAACTAAAAGGAAATCACAAGAATGATCCTAAATGAACAAGATGGTTTCCATGGTAGTGGCATTTCTTTCTTGATCAATCCAGATGTACCCTTGTTTGACTTGCCCAAAACAGAGTAAATTAAACTATTCCCTGTAAAAAGGCATTTTCTTGGTTTTGATTTTTTTCAGATATATTTGTGTAATAAAGCAATGAATAATATATCTATTCTATTCCTTAAATAATTCAATAACCATTTTGCTACATCTGAGGACTATGGTCGGGGCTCTGTTCAATATGGTGGGGTTTTCTACTACCTACAGTATGTATATTGGTGCAATTCTAACCCAAGTAAACTCCTTTTGACCACAGCTGGACAGAGCCTATAGATGGGGACATTACAACGGTGCACTGGAGTCCTTACATACTGACAACGTGTACACATTTTGGCCCATGGGTATGAGGGGGAAAGTGCTGCCCGAAAGTGAACTGTACATACAAAGATACTTTTTATTCATTTATTTTTTTTACACTGAACAGAGTGATGTTACAGTACATAAGTTATTTACAACTGTGCAGTAATGTGTGGCAAAATAAATTATCTAGAAGGCAGCGAGAATACATTGGTTAACGAATATAAAAACTGTACATCATTTACGGAATACATTTTTTTTTCAGTTTTATTTTTTCCCATTAAACTAATATTGGCTCTGTAGTGTTTCAAGTCACTTCTTTAGAAACAATGAAATGCCCAAGTAAAGAAATAGACAAAAAGAAGAATATTCTCCTTGAAATAACCATCTGTTATGTCTTGAATCTTTGAATCGCAACATTCTTTTGTTATTCTTTTGTCCTGTGTTTTTCTTTTTGCAGTCAAACTTGCAGGCGAACAGTTGTGTGTATTCCACCTAGCTTGGCAGGGTGTCAGAGGCTGGTTCTTCTTTCAGCACCAGCCAGGGACGCTCCGGTTCATCCCCGCTGCTCTACCACTCCTCTGCCCAGGTCCTTGGATACTGACCCGCTGACACACTTGGCTGTACTACGCTCCGGGACAGACTGCTGGTTCTACCAGGTATGGTGGTGTAGACAGAAGGGACTGAGGCTCTCTGACTGACTGTGGCCTTATGGTCACGACCAGCGAGACGGTGTCCACCCGGCCCTCCTGTCCTTTAAACCAGGGAGAGGCTGGAGGTCCCGCAGATGCCCCATAATGCACCACTGCAACGCATGTGGCCGCCTGTCCGGCTACTCGCTGCCTTCTGCTCGAGGCTCACCTGGAGCTGTGTCTACTGTGGCACCTCATTCCCTTAGACCAGGAGGGATCCAGAATGATGATGGCACCTCGTTCCCATAGACCAGGAGGGATCCACAATGATGATGGGGCTCATCTCCAGCGTTTCTTTGTTGTTTTATTTAATAGGGACCAAAAAAATTCAGAAAAATATCTCTATCTCCTTCCCTATTTTTTGTCCCAACATCAACCAGACAGGTGGTGTGGGAGTTTCAAAGCAAAGCCCCTTTGCTTTTCAGATTCTGAACAACAAAAGCATAAAAACTTGAGGGATGAAAGTGCAAGTTGTGTTTTTCCCGGTAAAAAGATGCTTCCTCCTCTCATGGAAGGGAATCATTAGCAAGTTTTTTTTCTTTTACTTTTTTTTCTATATAATATATAGGTTTTAGTCCTCAAACAAAGGAACATCATCTTCAAACAGGCTAGCCCTTACCATACGTTCTGTTTGAAAGTGATGATATTTGACCTCTAACTCTTTGAACGAGTGCATGTTCCTGTCACGCGGGCAACAGCACAAAGTCATCGTTGACATCAACCATTGGCACGTAGAAGGAGGGGACCTCGTTGACGCACAGAGATTTGTGTACTGCAGGGTCCAGCTCCTGCACCTTCAGTTGCCACTCCATCCTCTGCACTGCATTCAGGGCTGCTGCCTCGTGCTGCTGCCGCATTAACAGACACGTCTGATGGGAAAAGACAAGGTAATTAAGAAGAGAAACACGGCTGTCAATAATAGACACCAAACATATCAGCCTCATTGTAAGTGTCATCGAAGTTCATGTCATCACCTTCATGCGGTCATATTTGTCATCCACATCCTGGATCCAGGAAATGAACTGCCGAGCATTAAAGCGATCTCTCACAGACTTGTTCTCGTCACCCTAGTTTAAAGATGGTAATAATTAAAGCATGCCATATATTTCATGTTTAGATTATATATACAACTATAAAGAAAAATTGGAAGAGTTGACTAAACAAATCCCATGTCAAAGGTCCTGTTAGTAACTTTTTGCCCACCTTTTTTGCCACCCACAGACGCACCTGACTCTCGGTTGGCATGTTGTACACCTCAGAGTCCAATAACATTGTGCAGGCACTGAATGGAACAGCCTGATTGGCTATTGTCCTCGCCGCTCTGCAATGGACCCGCAGAACTTCCTGCTCACATGACACGATAAGCTTTTCCTGGAAGAGAAGATATAGGAAGTCAATACAATGAGTTGGGTGACACACTGAACTTTCAACTGTACTCCAGAATCTCATTGAGCAAACAGAGTGACATTTCACAGTACTCATTGAACAAGGCAATCAGTGTTTTTTCCCCCAAATCAAATATCTTGTTTCTTAAGGGAATGCTAAATGCAATTATATTACATTGTAACTTTGAATTTTCTTCAGTGGGCATTCAAAGATTCTCAGAAATGAAATTGAGAGACAGACAGATTGTAACGGGTGATAGAGCTTCTGTACTTACCCGTTCAATGCTGTGCTGCAGTCTAAGCTTTCCTCTCACTGCTTCTTGTTGTCTGAACAGCTCCTTCAGGGGCTCCGACAATGATGGAGGTGGAGCAATCTGCAAAACCAGGATGTTGTTGATGTCATGAAACTTATTGCATCAACCGAAAACCCTTCCTGTGGTATTTTAGGTGACAAAGGACAGTTTATCATGAAGCAATAGCATCGACTAATCAACAAATGTGTGAACATTTGGAGAGGAACAACTCACCACTGGGATGTGCAGCTTGCTAAGAGGCTTGCCATCTAGCAAGTAGGAGCCTGTATAGGTCACATACTCAGCGTAGCATTGAGGGGCCTGTGGTGTTATGTAGCACAATATCTTCCTCTTCTCCTCTATCTTTTTCCGTATCTGCAGGTACTCAAAGTAGGGGTTGGAGCGGTCGCTGTGGTACGGTTCGATGTCGTCCAGCTTGATGGCGTTGACAATGACTGCTAGCGTCTGTTGGATCATCTCCCTGGTCTGCTGCATGGCCGTGTTGACTAGCTGAACCTGCACCTGCTGTTGCCCAGATTTGGGGAACTTCCTCTTGCGTGGATGCTGGGCCTGGGAGTCCTCTTCATCCACAGGCCGTCCTTTAGTTTTGCTGACCACTACCGGAGGCGGAGGGAGGTGAGCCGAGGTGATGGCCGGGGAGTTGATGGTGGTGACATGCTCTTTTTCTTTCTCAAGAACAACAACAGGGACAAAGGTAGGGGCATGGATCGTCGTGGTGGTTGTTAGGGCTACACCTGTGGTGACCGGGGTAGGGGCAGTTGCTTGCATTGCGCAGACAGGAGGTGTGGCCATGGCTGTACTCTCCGCTACTATTCTACCACTTGGCTTCTTTATGGAGGCGGGAATTGCGGTGTTCTCCTTTTTTGCCAGCATTTGGGCCCGGTTTCTGGTCATCCTCTGTGGTATCTCCTCCACCTTCTTAGGAAGGTCAGTTGGCAATGTTGTCAGGGTGACTGTGAGCTTAGACGTCGTCTCAAGAGCCTCCGACACGTGGACTGTGCCAGATATCGTGACAGCAACTGGCAGAGGGACTGAGGGAAGTGGACTACAAGTTGGCCCAGCAAAGGGATCAGATATCTTGGGACTTTGTTCAGGTTTAACAATTGTTAAGGAGTCCAGACATGGAGTGATTGCAACTGGTAAAGACTCTGCCAGTGACACCTGCCTGTGATGCTGAGCACTGCCTGTATCAGCTGAGAACATCATGTTTCCATCACTTTCATCAGTTTCCTCATATGTGGCTCGGTTTTCAAAGACCTGTGATTTTACAAAGTTAATTTCAGGGACATTCTGAGGCTCTGGCTCAAACTCTGGCAGGATATTGTGTTTTGGTGAGGGCACAACCAAATCCTGCAAAGAATCAGTGTGTGTCAGAACCACGGGAGGACATAGGGGTTTGGCCAGAATAGGCAGATCAACCTCCATAAACTCTTCGTCCTCTATTGTTTCCATAGCAGGAGGTCTTAATTGTGGTGGATGCTTATTGCCAGTTGGCTCTGTGTCTCTGACATCCGTCTCTGTCATTTCCTTGTCTGGAATGGAGGTCGGAAGGGAGAGTGAAGGGAGGTCTGGTATGGAAAAAGGACCAAGATCCAGTTCGTCTACTGTGGCCGTAAAAGGGTCTGCCCAGGGCACCACTGGTTCATGGCTTACTGTTGGAGGCATATGGCTCTCAGTTGTAAAGCAATGGGGGTCCTGACGGCTGTCTTGAACAGCACAAGGAGGCTCTGAGTCCATCTGGGGATTATCCTCCAAGTTTGTCTTACAGTCTGTGAAGAATGATTCTAACCTTGCAGAAGACGAGGTGGTTGTCAAGTAGTTTGTTTCCAATTCCATGGGTGTCATTTCAGGTCTTGCTGGAGAAATTGGAATGTCCTGCACAGCCTCTTTTTGCTCATCAAAATCAGTGTCATGTTCATACGACCTGTACGCAGCATATGGAGGGGTCACTGATGGATGGCAAGGAATGGCAGTAATGAGCTGCAAGTCACTGTCTGAATGAGAGAAGGGGCTGGTTATCTTGGAGACCGCTGCCTCAATTTCCCCATAGGTCCTTTGAGGAGATTTCAATAGCATCTCTGAGTTCCAGCTTAAGGTGCGATCACTAGAGTTTTCCACCAGATTGGGGGAAGGATGTGGGGGAGTGAGCTGATGCACATCTGCAACATTTCTGTCTGGAGATTCAGCCCAACTCTTCCTCAAAGGCTCTTCGATCCTTGGAGAGAATGAGCAGACATCCCTTGTCGGCTCAGTCTCCTCAGCAGTGGGAGTATCAAGGTCTATTGGCTCCTCAACATCTCCTTCGTAATCATCCTCCTCCTCTTCTTCTTCTTCTTCCTCCTCCTCCTCCTCCTCCTCCTCCTCTTCTTCTTCCTCATATTCCTCTTCTTCCTCATCCTCGACAACAGGGGGCAGATACTCACTGCCACTGACTGGGTCAGAGGGAACAAGACTGGGCTCACTTTGATGAGAAAAGTCATCGATATCCAGGGGCGGAAGAGCTGCAGGTGCAGGGGTTGGTGGAGCAGCAATGTCCAAACATGGTTCCTGTGGGTCAGGTCTGTGGACTGGCGTTGAGGGCTTCACTAAGTTATTGAATACACTCTCTGGGAGGAGTTCACTGGTGTCTGTGCCAGCCATAGCTGTGGTTTCGCCATCTGGTACAGCGTGGGCCAGTTCAAGCCTGGGAGACATCATTCTAATGGGTGAGAAGTAAGGAGGAGACAGGCAGTCAAGTCTCTCCACTGATCCCGCCTTGTCTTCAGGAAGCTGGGAGGCAAACTCAGAGGCTTCTGGCAAACTTTGTTGACGTATAAACTTGTCAGCTTCCGCTTTGAACTCATCTTCCAGGGGTCTTCGAACATCAGATGCAGATGATCGGCTGACAAGGGGCAGCTGGAGATTCTTAGCTGGAGTTAAACAAGTACCCTCTTGAAAGGTGTGTGATGAGTTGGTGTACCTGTCAAAGAAGGATGGAGAGCAAGCATTCATAGACATGGTCATGGCCGAAGAGTTCTGACAATCTAACCCATCAAACATTATATCAGGGTAGTCTTCTGCACTGCAGGATGGAGTCCGTGGCGTCTGCATGACTTCTTCATAGCTGGGACAAGAGATTACAGATGTGGGAGTAGGAACACCTGTTGGCCTATTCTGATCCGGCCTCGGTGAGGCTGGGAGGTTCTCTTTCATCTGATGGCCTGCAAGCCAGTCTTTAGAATTTGGAGTGTCAATGGATTGTGACTTCCTTTCTGGAGTCATAATTTGGGCTGGAAGACCAACATCTTTCAGCTTTTTCTCTTTCAATGCAGTTTCTAAACTATTAGATTTTTTAGATGATAGGTCATTGCGATTTTTCTTTATTTCTTCAGTGGACTTGGTTTTCTCTCTCAGTTTAGGGTCCCCAGATCTGTGTCTTAGTTTCTCCATCTGCTTCATCCTCTCCTTATGCTTCTTATGGCGTAGTTCAATCTCTTGGTCTTTCAAACCTAACATTTTTCCAAAGCTAGTTAGTCTGAGATCTCCATCAACCAAAAGCTTTGCACGTGGACGGTTGTCTTTTCGAATTGTGTCTTTAGTTTGAATTACTTTTTCATTTTCCTCTTTACCCTTGGACTTAACATGGTCCGTCCTATTGTCTTTGTCCAAAGTGTCTCGGTTTCTTTCTTTTTTCATGTCAAATTTGGGACTGTCCTCTTTTGATCTGTCCTTCAAATTTGTCATTTGAGGACTCTCTTTCAATCCAGACTTGATATCTTCCTTGGAGTGTTTAAGTGTTCCAAAGCCATCGGTGTACTTGTGTTTTTCCTCTTTCACTTTATGTTTCTCTTTTTTCTTTTTGTCCTTAATCTTATCACCGATGACAGTACTCACTTTGTCTTTGTCAGCTTTTTTAGACATCTCCTTCTCAAATTCCAATGTCTTATCAAAATCATCTTCATCACCCTTAGACCCAAATGGAAATGTGTATGGGTCAGCTTCTAAAGGCATAGGCTCCTTCTCGAAGGGCAGACTTTCTCTACGACCGTAGGACTCTCTAATTTCCTCAGTCTTATCCCGTTTGTCACCCTTCTCCTTCTTTATTTTATCCTTCTCCTTGTCATGACTCTTTTTGGAAGATGATGAAGATGAATGCCGGTGCCGCTCTTTCTCTCTAAACTTGTCCTGCGGGTTAGATATGGAGAGCGAGTCTCGTCTCTCCTCAGTAATGTCTGGCAGGCTGATGTTTGAGGAATCATAGCAGCTGCTGAGCACAGGCTCATGACCCCGGTCAGTGAAGCTGTCTGAGGATAACTCACTGTTCTTGTCATTTGAATCATCCTTATATTCATTCATGGCCTCTTCCTCCAGTTTCTCCAAGAGGGATTTTTCATTTTCCCCACTCCCTTTTGAAGGCTTTCTGTCCTTAACATGTTCTTTATCTTTATATTTAGCTTTGGCCTTTTCATCACTAGGTTCCCTCTTATCCAACAACTTCTGCTTGTTTTTCTTCTCTTGGTTTGAGTCCACAGACATTCTGTCTTTGCGTTCCTTGTGTTTTAGATCCATAGAATCCTTCTCTTTCTTATCTTTGTTGTGTTTCTCTAAGGAGCCTTTCCTCTCTTTTCCCATGTCAAATGTGATTTTGTCTTTCTTCTTGTGTTCTTTTTCTTTCTGTTTTTCTATTGTGTGTTTGGCCTCAGCAGGGTATTTCCTGGGTTTTTCTGTCAGAAAGTGATCAAGCTCATCCATGTCAGGCGTTGAGTCTTTCCGGTGAGAATCGGACAACCCAAGGGAATCACTTAACTTGGCCACACCCCCATTACAGTTGTCTTCTTCATCCTCACTTTCATCTGTGAATATGTCTTCAATATTGTACCATGTTTTCTCAGGTTTAACCTTCTCAGGTTTTCGCTCCTCTTTCTTTACCTCAAAACCATCTTTATCCCTGTCAGCATGTTTGTCCTGTGAAGCCTTTTCTTTCTTGTCCTTAGTTTGTTCTGAAGAAAGTTTCCTTTCTTTTTCTTTGCTGTGTGTGTCTTTATGTTTGTCTTTAGCTCCCTCCTTTTTGTCTTTAGTGCCTCTATCTATGTCTTTTTCCTTAAAAGGTTTCTCAGTTGGGATCTTCTCAGGCTTCTCCTTATCCTGTTCGATGGACCGGTCTTTAGGCTTTTCCTTGTGTTTTTCAGTTTTGGTCTTCTCCCTCTTTTCCACAACATCTACCTTTCTCTCCTTCTCTTTTCCAGAGTGGTTCCTCTCTCTATTTTCAGATGGTTTGCTGACAGTTTCAATGTCTTTGAAAAAGGCGTCATTCCCATAATCTTCTCTTATGGACTCCTGTTTGATTTTCAAGTCCTTTCTTTCTTTACTGAACTCGTAGGAATCTTTCCTGTCTCTACCACTGTCTGTGGAGTCCTTCTCTTTTTTCTCTTTAACATTATCTGCAGACTCTTTTCGCTTCTTCTCCTTTTCTATAGAGTGGCTGGAGTTCAGTTTCTGTTTTTCAATCAAATCCTTTTTCTTGTCACAGATTTTCTCTGTAGGCTCTTTCTCTTTCTTCTTGTAGGTAGGTTCTTTCTCTGATCGTTTGTCATTATAATCTAATTTCTTGTCTTTGACTTTGTTTTCCCTCCTCCGGTCTCTGCTATCTATCTTTTCAGTCTCAACAATTAACTTTACTGTATTGTTTGCTTTATATTCTTTGTACTCCTTCACAGGAGGAGCATCCCAGCTGTCGTCTCCATAGACGTCAGAGTCAGAAGAAAGGTCTGAAGCCCATCGATCATGGTGGTCGTCGGAGGCACTGAGCTTGGTGTCTTCCAGGTTTAAAAAACGGCTATTAACATCATAGCCATCATAATCAGGCTCTTCCTTCTGAACCTTTTCTTTCTTTGATTTTTCCTTCTCCTCCCTAGCATTTTTCTCTTTATCCACCTTAATATGTTTTTCTTCTTTTTGCTCACTGCCCTTCCTATCTGGTTTAGACTTGTCCTTAGTCTTTTTCTTCTTCTCCTCTTTATGAGTCTTCTGTTGTTTCTCCTCCTTGGGCTTCTCCTTTTCCTTGAGGCTCCTTTCTTTTTCTGTTTTCAAGGGCTTCTCCCTATCTTCCTTATTAGGTTTCTCTTTAGTGGGCTCTTTTGCTTTCTTGGACTTCTCCTCCTTAGCGGTTCTTTGCACTTCTTTTCCAGAAGACCAGTCTCTGTCCTCAGATTTGGCCTTTGATAACCGTTCATCCTTTTTCAAATGCTCTTTTTCATGTCTGGACAGCTTTACCTTGCTTTCAGCAAGGGACTCTGTGTCAACGATGAGCGACTTTTGCCTGGAGTCATCAAAATCAAATGAGAAGCTTTTGACAAATTTCTCATTCATGTCTTGATTGAGCACTAAACTGGGAGCCTTATCTTTTTCTTTCTCTTTGTTTTTGTGCTTGTGTTTTACTTTATGCTTTTTCAAAACCTTGCCATCTTTATCCGTTTTTGAGACCGTACTGTCTGTGTTAGAGTTCTTGTGAAAGTCAGAGTTCTTTTTGTCTAGTGCATTGGTGTGCACATTGTTTTTCTTCCTGTTATCCTGTGCCTTCTTTTTCACTTGTTTTACAGACTCAACACTTGAATCAGCAGAAGAGTAGTCTGACTCACTAGAAAGCCTTGTTCTAACAGAGTCAGAAAGGGAACTGACATCTGACCATACAGGTGATGAAACAGTCTTCCAGCCGTCTGTCCTCCACTGTTTTGGATTATGCTCTGACAGTGAGGATGTAAGTTTCTGAGAACTCATGCTCCCATGAGAAGAGGAGGAAGAGGATGCAGAGGATTCTTTTAAACTCATTGTAGAGTCCTTAATACAGTTCGAGCTCTTCATAGAGCCTTTATCATCCTCGCTACCGATGTCCTCACAATCAGAGTCTGAAGTGCAGAATTTGTCATTGACTTTACCAAACCTGACCTCCTTACTGACGTGATTTTTTGTTTCCTTCTTCCTCTTCTTCTTAACTTTAGTTTTCTCTTTCTGCTGCTTGGAGCTCAGTGTAGCAGAGTCCCGGGTCTTGGTTGGTTGCGCCGGTTGCCGTGGTGTTGGTGTAGGTGTGAAACACAACGTTCTATCATCCTCATCCGAGCTATTGCTGTCAGAGAGAATCCGACGAACAGTCTTCTTTGGTGTGAGCGAGTTGCTTTTGGAATAGGTTTTAACAACCTCCCCCTTTTGTGTTGGAATTAATCCACTAGGCTTAGTGGCACTGGGAGGATCCTTGCGGAACTCCTTCTTGAGCAAGTGCTTGTCGTCCACCGGAGGGACGCGCTCTTCCTCATCATCCTCGTCAAACTCATATTCGTCTTTGACGGGGGTGGTTGTTGTGGATAGGGGCTGATCAAGCCCTTTCTTTCCTTTCAGCTTCGAGCCCTTCTCAAACTCTGAGTCTGTGTTATTGCCATCAACTGAACTGGACGGGGCAAACGAGGGGGCATCTTCTTCCTCTGAGGATTCTGGGGGAAAAAGGAGGAGAAAGTTAAATAACAGCATAAATGTATTACAAATACAGGCTGGTGGAAAAGCGTGGACCGTAAAACATAACACATGGGCAAAGTGGAAGTGTTTATAAATCCTACATCATTTTTATAATACACACCTGATGAGCTCTCCTCACTAGAGGTATAAGTGCCTTTTCCTAGCAAAAGATTGAGCATTGTTGGTGAGTTGGCCACCTTCAACGCTGTTTCACCCCTTCTGTTGCTTTGTCGAGGGTCCCCTCCATACCGTAAAAGCAACTTGACCACCTAAAAAAAAACAGCAAAATATTAGCAAAGAAGAAGCATGCATATTAAATAACATTTTAAATATGTCAATTACTATCAAAACAAGCATTTTGAGACACAGGAAAATAAGCAATTACATTCTCTAGTAGATTATCGTAAATTGAAAAAAACATTTGGAAACGTTTATAATGTATCAGTCACATTTCTAATTTATATTGGAAGTAGTTTGTCTTTCTCTCAAATATTATAATTTATTTTAATGCATATTTAAATGAAATAAACACGTTGGCCTACATGACATTATATTGTTCGGTGCATTCGATAAATAAAAGACTGACTAGATTAGTCAAAGACTAGTATTTCCCTTTATTAACATTGGTATTTCATTAAAGTTCATTAAAACATTTTTTTAAGATACTATGGAACAAAGTTCATTGAGGAAGGATCTGGTTGGACCAAAGCTTAAAAGGTTGCTCCACAAGGTTGGACCAAAGCTTAAAAGGTTGCTCCACAAGGTTGGACCAAAGCTTAAGAGGTTGTTCCACAAGGGTGGACCAAAGCTTAAAAGGTTGCTCCACAAGGTTGCAGAGGTTGTTGAGAAATACAGAAATTCGGCAGCAACTAAGCGTTGGTGTGTGTGACTAGGCTATTTCAGAACATCAGGGGAACCATCATTGTTGGAGATTATGATGTTATCCTCAACTTCACCAAACAGTGTGTCTAATCAACTTTGCTGTACTTGAAGGATCACTGTGTAGAACATCTTATTTTATGCTGGTAAACCTTGTGGCCTTTTCAGTGACATTACACCATGCCAGTTTTAATAGTGTAATCATCTGGAAGGGCCTCTTCTTCTCAAAGAAAGCACATCAACTGTTCATTTGAGTTTCTTTGGAACCCTTTCCACTGCACCTGGCAAAGCGAATTGGGAGATGTTTAGCACCACGGATGGCTAGGTGACAGGCAATGTTTTGTTCATCCCTACTCAGAACTGAGCAAATCCTTTACAGTTTAGAAGTCTACCTTCTGATGGTTGCAGATGACTGTCCCCTGTAAAGAGATCCTGTCAGGGAAATAACTTTGGAATTGGTTTTGGTTTTGTTCAGGCCACCTTTAATCGTAAGTCGTAGTGAGCTGTAGCACAGAAGATGAGGGCGTTTGAAACATTTGGTAAAAATATACTTTAAAGGCTTTCAAACAGTGTTCCAGAAAAAGTCTAAAGATTTTTTTGGTAATCAGATCCCTAAATCCAAGTGTTTTTCACCCCAGGTCTGATGATGTCAGTGCTGAACACAGTCAACGCACATCGACTGGAGCACAGACACTGATGATACCTTGAAGTGGCCGTTATTGGATGCGTCATGTAGCGGCGTGTCGTCATCCAGGCCCTTGGTGTTGACCTCCGCCCCGGCTGCCAGCAGCTGCTTGGCCACATCGTAGTAGCCTCGGTTACACGCTTCATGCAATGCAGTCCAGCCTGGAAAGCACAAACGTATAAGAAAGGGCACATCAAATGTTTGAAAAATATATTTCAACACTCCATTCTGAATGTTTAAGTTGGCATTTATACATTATGTGAACACAAACACGTGATAGTATCAGGGCTGGAGGTGCTGGGAACTGAGGAGGATCAGCAGAAATAAGACGACTGGACTGCAGTGACTCTCACCTGCAAAGTCTTTGACATTCACATCAGCTCCCTCACTGATGAGCTCCTTGATGCGGCGTGCCTCTCCACGGATGGCCGCGCGGTGCAGCCGCGTCTCGCCCCTCTCGTTCCTCTTGTTTACTTTGTCTTTGGTTTTAGAGGCAGAGTTGGGCGTTCCCTTCTGACCCAGACTTGACTGTGACTGATGCTTTGGTGTTGTGTCTGCAGAAACGAGAGCATAGCTAATCTTTAAGACATGTACATTGGCAGGATTTAATTCTATAAGTAAAAACTTGACCAATGGGCACAGGGCTCCATGTTGTACGTTATGTAACAGTGCATGGATTTGAAAAACAACAATCTGTTTTCACTTCATTGCCTGTAGGTGGCGCTCTTGGTCAAGGCTTTAGTAGGAGAACTCAATGACACCCAATTTCTTGAGCTCATTTTGTCACATTCAGTGGATTATAAACCAAAGCCTTGCTTAATCACATTTACATTATTGAGTTTGCAGAGACTTTTCCAGAATGCCATTTGAAACTCAGTCCTTAAGGCACATACTCAGGTATAGCTGTTTTTAACATTAGTAACACATCGAATAACCCAGAACAACAACAAGACACATGACCCACATCTGAGGCAAACAATAAAGACCAGTGGTACCACTAAAAATAAAAAGGCAGCCGAATAAAGCAAGGATTTCATGAATGTTTAACTACATGTTTTAGCTCAACAAAGCTAACCGCATGAAGCAGATCTAAAATCTGAAATAAACAGAAAACCTGGATTCTGTTTTTTGGCATAAGATAGCAGTATCTCTCCCTTAGAGACAATAACCCTGCGGGAAACGTTAGATCCCAAAACACGACCAATCTACAAGCACCCAGGCCCAAAAAAACAGCAAGGGTGGATTAAGACAACCGAGGACTATTTTATTGCAGTAAAAGGAATTGATGAGGGTTATCGTGTATAATTGAATTCCAATCAGGCGGTGTGTTCTGGTCATTAATGAAGCATGGCACAAGAGCGCGGCTGGGACGGTTGGCGCCCAGGACCCCCATCCACCGCAACACCCGCTGAACCCTCCACAGACGTGGCATCCATGACAAACACGCACCTGGACTGTTGACGGACTCTTCGGCCGTCATCTGCATGAGAAGAGCCACCTGCTGCCGCTCGGAGAGGGGGTAACCGGCCCGGATCCCTGGCATGCCCATCCCAAATGCCAGGCCTGACTTCCTGGTGTTAGTGGGCTCCTTTTTAATGCGCTTCCGCTCCGGACCTTGCTTTTCTGTGAGGAGAGGAATGGATAATGTGAGGCCCGTGGCTGAGCACAAACGAAAAACCCTAGCAGAGAACTTCCCTTAGGCTATACTGCGGGGTTAATAGGAGGGTCTCATTTCTGACCACATCAACAGACACTGATACAGTATATATATATATATATATATATATACACACACACACACACACACACAGGGGCAAAAAATTATTTAGTCAGCCACCAATTGTGCAAGTTCTCCCACTGAAAAAGATGAGAGGCCTGTAATTTTCATCACAGGTACACTTCAACTATGACAGACAAAAGTACAAAAAAAAAATCCAGAAAAATCACATTGTAGGATTTTTTATGAATTTATTTGCAAAGTATGGTGGAAAATAAGTATTGCACCGGGTCCAAACCCTCCCTGCATGCAGTCTAATCCCCATCCATCTGTAGGTGGCCGAAAGCAGTGGAACTACTGTGAGATTACCCAGCTGCCCAAGAGGCAGGGCGGGGTCAACTGTTGGAGGTCTGAAAGGGGGGTGTGACTTGGCAAAGCGACAGTGGTAACAAAATGGCCGGTGTCCATTTCACTGTGACAGAGCACGGCCAAGGTCACCACGACTTGCTGGACCAGTGCAGCTGCTACTTGAAGGCACGCCCGTCCGGCACAATGTCAGTCCTAATTTATCTTTGAGACACATTCTGGAAATACTTTACATATGCAACTGCTGGGCAGTTTTGGAGCTAAGCTCCGTCAACGTGAGAACCTGTCCGACGTGTACTGGTGACAATGTTGCTCCAAAACTTTACGAACAATAAGGAATCAACACCCAGTGTCTAATCTAGGAGGAACATCTACAAGGCTGCACGCTGTAGCCATCAACCGTCGATAGCTTAAGGCCACAAACATCATTACCAGGAGTAGGAAACATGGCGGCACATGCTTCCGGTTGCAAACCCCTTTCCCTGGATAATTTTCCAGTCAGAGCTGATGAGCTTTCACCAACATCTGTGAATACTTAGGCCTAATGTCCCCCAACCCTTGATACATTCACATTCTCAAAGGCATTTGCCATTTAGATACATTCCTTTTATTCAGACTTAAACAGCATGAACCACAGAAGCAGTCTAAACATGTTTTCAGACACTGGATGGTGAGAGGACTGGAAAAAAAAAACCTGTTGCTTTTCCAAACCTTTACAGCAGGCCCCAGTCAGTAATGAGACTGCTTCAGTACTTGAAAAGGGCTGCTATCAAACTACATACAAGCCTCTAATTACAAAGACCTTTTCTACCAAAGCTGAATAGGCAGGGCTTAAGACCAACATTCTCCCCTGGTGGCACTGGTGCCACTAAGATTTTCAGTTGGTAGCACAAAAAGATGACCATGCTTGCTCCGAATTGGTTTTACAGAATAAAAGGGGGAAAAAACAGATCAGGAAAATCAGGCAATGTGTCTGCACGGCACAGAAACTTGATATAGTTACAACAGAAATATCCTCACACTTCCAGTTTCAAGGGAGCTCAATTGAAAATGCTGTGCATGCTACCTTGGAAGGTAGCAAATTCTAACTGTCAATATCTGCAAGTTTGCACAACAATATAATCTAGCACGTTCAATTCGACTCTGAAAATGTAGCGTAAAGTAAACAAGTCATAAAGGTGAATGTAAGTCAGCTAACCAATGAGACTTATGCAATTGCAGCACAACTAGATTCAAATATCTCAAAGCCATTTCAAATATCTGTTTGAAAATGAGCTCAAAATTGAAAGCAAATCTACATGATGCTAATAATTTATTCTTAACTGTGACAACAGGATGTTTTCTTCCTCCGCAAATGGATCATCTGTCCTACAAACAGAATACGTTTTATAAAGGAACATAAATGTCGGTGGTGAAAAGAAAGATAGCAGCTTTGCTGAACACACAGTAGCAGCAAAGAAGTCAGGCCTAATGGGGCAGGCAAACAGTCAATACAGGAACACCTTTACCCTTTGTATCTGAAAAAACAAGCACTAATATTGAGGTGTCACGCAGAATTTGCAGCTCACACTGATGAAACCAAATAGAAATGGGACTCCTACTGTCAAGTCAAATGGTCTCAAAAGGGGACTACGTTTTTAGTCAGGCGCCCTGATGTGAAAACAAAACTGCTGTACATTTTTTCAATTTCGTAGTCTAGACTTTTGAAATGAGTAGGCTAAAAAACCCAATCGTTTACACAAAACCGGGCTACTTTAAAGGTGATCCATCTTATTTAAGCAATGTAGCCTACTTAAAATGTGTGACCCATCTAATTCAAACGGTCTAGGCTACTTAAAATGTGTGACCGATCTAATTCAAACGATCTAGGCTACTTAGAATGTGTGTGACCCATATCATTTGGGTCACTGGAAGACTGAAAAGTATTGTCAGTGTAAGAGTCAGTCAACTTCCTACATGGACTACAAGGAAAGCATTAACATGCAGACACCTGGACCTATCCAGGTTAACCTGTGGACATCTCTGCTGCTTTTAGTTCCAAGAAACACTGACAGAAGAAGGTGTATATAAACAAGGTTGACCCCTCTATCACACATGCAGGTGGCCACATGGATTGCAAGCCACACACACAAAAGACAATGACGCAGAATGAGGGCCTTTAGAGGGCCGTATCAAGAGTTGTTAAAAAACTGCAGTTTGGCTGGTGGAAAAGAGCTCATCACTCTTGGCTTTCAACCCTTCAAAGGCCAGCATAGACTTGATGGAACAGTTGGATCCACACCAAGCTACATCACTGTTCCGCAGAATGCCGACCTCAGCCGGGGCGGAGCAAGGAGACAGTCATGTTACAATGGGCTTGACAAGGGTAGACACCATGGCATTGTGTAAGCAGTCTCAACAATGAGCCATATCAAGCTTCCCCGGTGGGGACAGGCAGAGCCGCTCCAACCAGAAGAACCAGGCACGTCCAGCAGGTTTCTGGTGTCCCCAAATTCAGTAGGTAAACAAAGACAAGCTAATCTTCCCGTCAACCCACATGACAGTGATTAGTTGAGGCTCTGTAAGAGTGACACCCAAGACATACAGAGCTGTTATGGGGGCTAGGTTTTATGCACAGTGGGAGGGTAGTGTCGTGTTATGATATCTAGACCTGAAAACTATTGCTTGCTTCATTACAATGTAGGACTGACCGACCTGGTAAAAATGTTTTGCATGGGGCCATTTAACAATATAACAGTACTATTGTTTTGCTAACTTGCTGTACCAGAAAACTAAATAAACCTTAAGGTTAACAACAACAACGTGGTCTACATCTAAGACATCTCACGGTTCTTCTTCCCTCTACTCATATGGTATTTAGTGTTTACTGAACATGGGTTCATATATCGTCTGAAATACCTCAATTACTCTCACATACATTTACTGTTAAACATATGTTTTTAATTACCCTCAAAAAGCCAACTTGATTGAATAACTGGGAGGGAAAAATAAGGTCCTTAGTAATCAAGTAAAGACACCCAATTGCCTCTCACGTGCCAGAAACCAAACAGTGCCCCAGTGTGGGTGATGACAAGTATACACTTTACAGTGTGGTCTTGACGAGGTTACTAGGGTTGGTTACTACGGGTTGCACTAAGGTTCCTATAGTATTTTTAAGAGGACATTGAACAGAAAATGCAATGAACTAGACTCATTTAAAATGTATAATTGTAAGTATTTTTATTGGGCTATGAAGAAACAGGGCCGGATGTTTGGAACAGTAAATGGCAGTATTCACAAGCAATACATCACGATTTCAATACATGACGTACAGGCAAATACAGTCATGTAATAACACTGAATATCGAGGCCCATGGCAATTCCCATCCCCGTAATATTACACAGAACAAGGGTGTTCAAATCTTACCCTACAAAGTTTTGCTGGTTTTATGGTATACCTCATCATTAATTGGTTTCTAAGGTCTAAATAGGTCCCTGATTAGAGAGTTGCAATGAAAAGTAAAACCAACTTAAAGATCCAGAGTTGAATACCCCTGACAGAATTAAAACCACATTGTCAGTTAGTAAAAACCCTTGTCTGTCTGAAACTGATGTTGAACCATTGACATGATCAGCACATCCACCTTGCAGTCACATAGAAGCCAGACACATTCACGGTCCTGTATGAGGTTCAGCCCCAGGCCTGGGACAACAAGGCAAATCCCTTCAAGAAGAAGACAGGGAGAGAGAGCACTATTCTTAAGCAGGCCAGATCAGAGACAACAGCCAGCAAACCGGAAATGTAGGAGAAAGAGACAGGAAGTGACGACAGGATGTTGTGTCACTGCTTTGTCTTTTTGATTGGCTACAATGACACAACAAATGGAAGTGTCAATTTAGAGCTAGGCTTTAGTGGTGAGCGAGACAGACAAACAGAGAGAGAGATCTAGTAGTAGAGATCTAGTTCTTAAAGGGCGCTCCAACACCGAGCTACTAAAGAGCTGTCACTTACTGCTTGACCTGCTAATATTCATGCACAGAGTAGACTGGGATATCCTGATGTAGGCTAGAGCACATAGGAGGTCAAATACAGTCTGGGGAAGCACAATGTAACCTTTTCAAATCTCAAGACAGATGGTATGAATGCTGGCCTACCTACTAAACTCTGCATAGTGGAGCGTAGTGGTGAAGCCCCAAAACAACTAAACTCACAGCAAACGCCAAGTCAACTCACAACAGCAAATCATTTGGGGGTCCTCCAGTAGATGGGAAATGAGGAAAACGGAATAACAGCAGTTTGCAGCAGGCAGGGGTGATTTGGGCTGTGGTGGAAAAAGCCTATAGCAGCACTAAGCCTGCTGATAGCACAGGCATCCTGTATTCCTGCCTTTGCATGGAGAAGATGGCGTGAGCCAGCCTGTAGCATCGCATGGGCTCTCCGTAGATCTGAGCTCATCATCGTCTCTTACGTGCCTCCTACTCCTTACGGCTTGCTCCAAAAGGCTTGCTCCAGAGCAGCATCTGCCGATCTACACCCAGCCAGAGCAGTGTCCGCCGAGCTACACCCAGCCTGAGCAGCGTTCACCGAGCTACACCCAGCCAGAGCAGCGTCCGTCAAGCTACACCCAGCCAGAGCAGCGTCCGCCGAGCTATACCCAGCCAGAGCAGCGTCCGTCGAGCTACACCCAGCCAGAGCAGCGTCCGTCGAGCTACACCCAGCCAGAGCAGCGTCCGACAAGCTACACCCTGAGAATTTCTTTACTCAGAATAGCTTTAAATTGATTTTATTCACAAAGAATTAAGTACACGTGTTTCGGCTGAGCCTTTCTAGTGCAGTAACACATGCTCTGTGCCGGCCCTCTGTGGTAGCGCGGTCGGCCCTCTGGTGCCTCAAGCCCACTGTGTGCAGCTTGAGCAACATGTCTTTTTGTTATTCCACCATAAACACATTCCCAAGTGTTTCTTTAGAAAACAGCAAAACAATAGTAGCCTACAGAAGTAGCTAGCTAGTTCAGCTAACACTAGACCAAACACTCCTCATTTCAACTCAATTTACTACACATTTCAATGATCAGAATTTGCTTTATTAACAAGTAGGTTCACCCTACAAGGAATCTTCTTTGGTGCATGACAAGAAACACAATATGTGGTATTAGGTAAAAATGTTTAATGACACAGCAAATCTAAAATTCAATTTACTGTGTAAGTAGAAAAAAGTGCAATGTGCAGCTCAGTTCCATCCAGCTACTGTTTAGGTTGTAGTTCACATGTAGAAATGATCTTATTCTAGTTGTAGCAGCTTGTGTTATTGTTGAAGAACATTGATTTATTGGCAAAAGCTGTAAATAAACTAGCCTAAATGAAGACTCGTGATTGTTCTTACAGCACCTGTGTAATTCATAACATTACACTAATGGTTTCAATGATTTTTATATTTTGTTTAAATGTTCAACATGTTATGCCAATGGGGAGCTAACAGGACTGACATTTCATGTTATCTTGCTAAAAATATACTGCATTATATCTATGAGCCAAACCCTAAATACTGCACATTGCCCTGGTCAACCTTCAAAACCAAAAAATAGGAGACCACTTAGAAAGCCTGAAGCTGTAATTATACTTCATGCTATGAGCTAATAACAATATAAAAAAATTCTAGCTATGTGGCCTAAAATGATCTAGTGGTCTAAAGCAGTAGGTCCAAATCTGGCATACTGTTCTTTCAATGAAAAACCACACAAAAACAATAATAAAGCATAAGATGCAAAGAAACACTAAAACATTCTAAACTTTAGTTTCTGTCCCTTTCAATCAAATCACTACCTCACATTAAAACCATTTCCAGGGCCAAAAGTAAGCAAATTCAACTGTTTGTGATTTACTGAAGAAAACCTGCTACTAATCCATATTTATTTTTAATAGCCTGGTTTGAGTGCACTAATACCTACCTAGCCCAGTAAAGGGTGTGGAGGGTTTTATGACACAGTCCGCATGCAGAACACAGCATTTTGCTGCTTACAAAACGTTTCCACCATGTATTTCATAGGAAGAAACCCTTTATCATCTAGGCCACATGTTAAAAGGGTTTCTTGTGCCCTCTACTGTCAACATCTACCAAATATAGCCATCTGAAGGGCATGCCTTGCTCATCTTAGAAAGCTGAACTGTGCACATTGTCGAAAAAGCGAATATTATGCTACAAATATTCCTTAGCTGTCTCAAGCTATAGCCTCAACACCACATTTGACAAATACAGACTATGTTAATGGGTGTTACCATGTGAAACCACAGTAAGTACAGTCCAAAGCCAACATAGCACAGCCTTGACTCTGAACAACATCAGCACAGGCACAAGGAGCAGAAAGCATAGGGCTGTAATCTCCCAGCAGCCCTGTGGAAACAAATGAGGGTTAGCCCCTCTACAGAGTAGCCAAGGAGCCCCACTGGACAGCTATACCCCAAGACAGAGGAGGAACAAGAAAACAGCTACAGTCATTAAGGAGGGTTTTGTGTCATCAACCCTTCTCCCTCTGTGCCGTTTTGTTCCACTTGGTGCTGACGACGAGGATGACCACAGGTTGGAGGAATGTGAATCTCTCCTTCAGGAGGTCAGATCAAGACACTGTCCTCACTGTACTGCTTACATAACTGGTCCAGCACAGCCAGCACTTTCCCCCACATCCACAGTGAGGTTCAATGCTCCACTCCTTCAGGCAGTTACTTGCCATCCTCCCAATGTGGGCTGCAGCCCCACTTCTAGGCCGGTTTAGCAGGCAGTAAGGAGAAAGCAGGGGCCCAAGGCAGCACTTCATTCCCAGCAGCCTTCTAAAAGGTTATAGGCTCTCCATTATAATTGTTTGTGTCCAAGCAAAAAAAAATGCACACAACCAGTGACTCAGCAATGACTGGGAACTATCTACACTCCAAATGAGGATACTAAAGCAGCAATGAAAACATGTTCTACATACTTTAACAAATGAGTAATCCGATCTCAAAAGCAATGCTGCAAAAAGCCACCCGACATCACAAAAAAAATACACTACAGCTCCACATTTCTCAAAGACAAAAGAGGCTGAAGTTCACAGCAGTATTTCAACCCTACCTGATAACCCTGCACACAGATGTAGCATACATTACTGCACATGTTATTACAGACCGTCACCAACAAATAATTTCAACATCCTCAAAGCTCAAGCTAAACAAGCTGGAACAGTAGCTCCCTTTACACTCTCTTATTAAAGAAAACACGAGTGATTGACGGCATGACATCAGTCCATTTCAGGCCCTCGTGTTGGACAAATCCTCACTTAATCTGTCCATGATCTGTGTGGCCTTCTCTTCAACGGTGGTCGCCAGTTGAACCCTGCTAAACCACAGCGAACCAAAACAAGCAGCCTGCAGGAGTTCCTCGTTCAGACCTTTTAGCACAAACCCCTCTCACCAATTATGCAACACTTCCTGGCAGGGGAAGTGATGTAACAGCCGATCACGTATCACGTACCTGAGTCAGAGTCTTTCTGGTCTCCATTGGCTCCAACAGTGAAGGGAAGAGGAACAGAGGAAGTGATGTAACAGCCAATCACGTATCCCTTACCTGAGTCAGAGTCTTTCTGGTCTCCATTGGCTCCAACAGTGAAGGGAAGCTTCCTCTTGGGCACCTTCTCTTTCATCTCTTTGACAACATCGCTGCGGTCCGATTTCAAAGTCTTGTTTGACAATACTTTATCTTTATCCTGGAAAGTAAAAAAACTAAACATTAACATTATATTGCATAGCTGTACCGGCAGATAGGAGAATCATACAATATTAACTGAGATATATTTTCAGTAGCATGACAGAAAAACAAGTCCAATACGAGAGAACAATGGTAGAACACACACTAGGAGCAATCTAATGATATATGCACCCTGACAGAGAGCCAGTCCAACCCAGGACCAACACCCTGACAGAGATCCAGTCCAACCCAGGACCAACACCCTGAAAGAGACCCATTCCAACCCAGGACCAACACCCTGACAGAGCCATTCCAACCCAGGACCAACACCCTGACAGAGCCATTCCAACCCAGGACTAACACCCTGAAAGAGACCCATTCCAACCCAGGACCAACACCCTGAAAGAGACCCATTCCAACCCAGGACCAACACCCTGAAAGAGACCCATTCCAACCCAGGACCAACACCCTGAAAGAAACCCAATCCAACCCAGGACCAACACCCTGAAAGAAACCCAATCCAACCCAAGACAGACACCCTGGTAGAGACCTGGATAGGAACAACAAGAAAAACTTTAAATATCCCATAGCCT
>JACXGK010004731.1:0-36555 GCA_016801125.1 Novumbra hubbsi
ACTGTGCTGGCCACTCCATTACAGATGACTGTGCTGGCCACGCGCCTATATTGATATTCCATAATAAATCATCATGCTACAATAAGAATTTCCAAAATTAACAATGCCTACACTGTATTTCTGATCAATTTGATGTTATTTTAATGGACAAAAAAAATGTGCATTTCTTTTAAAAACAAGGAGAGTTTAGTGACCCCAAACTTCTGAACTGTAGTTTACATTTCCAATAACCTTGTCAATAAGACACCTATGACACCAGGTCATCATTGTCATTCATAGGAATATAGTCTCTTAGTTTATACCAAGTGCCTCCAGGAAGGGCAAGATGATCTTGAGCTCCAAAAAGGATAAGATGACCTGTATGTGTCTGTGTGTTTGTGTGTGGATGTGCACATTTGGGAGTACAGGTTCTGGAGTCTCACATGCACAAAGAGGTCCAGTCCAGTAAGGGCACCTACACTGCATACGACTTAATACGCACCATGGTGATGAGAAGAATATCTCTATGTCTAATGATTGTTTGGTAAGAGTAATTTACACTAAGTGTCTCTTATAAATTGCTTAAATGCAGGAACCTATCACTGGTCTGTCCGTTTGCATCTGAGCCTGGTCCAATCTATAAATCCTTAGGTTATCTGTCTGACCTCTCACCACTAAGGTTCTCTACAAGCTTTGCGTACTATGGCCTGGCGATGGACCTGCAGAAATTTGGTGTGGATATCTACCTGATGCAGATCATCTTCGGGATGGTGGACTTCCCTGCCAAGCTGGTGGCTCTGGGAAGCCTAACCTTCCTGGGTCGGAGGGTCACTCAGGGAACATGTCTCCTCATGTCAGCCGTGATGATATTCGCCAACATCTTTGTACCCACAGGTTAGAGGGGCTACGCTGTGTCTTAGAAGGTCAAAGTTGTGTTGCCCACATTGAATGAAACGCCTCCAATAAAAGTAATCTTAGGTCACTGAATGTGTTACGATGACTATTGACAAGAAAGGAACAAACCCCTCTGATCTCGACACAGACTCGCAGTCTGTGAGAACCACGCTGGCTTGTTTGGGAAAGGGCTTCACTTCAGCTTCCTTCACTTGTGTCTACCTGTTCACTGGAGAGCTCTACCCTACTGTCATCAGGTAGGAAACCCGATTAGCCAACAACGGCCAAGGTACAATGATATTCCTGGGGGTTTTTAACACCATAATCCCACCTGAATAAACGACCGGTTTGCTGAAGTGTTAATAGAGAGTGATGTACAACACTTCTGTTGAACTCCTCTCCTTGTTCTCTTCCAGACAGACAGGCATGGGCTTCGTCTCCACCATGGCCCGGATAGGATCCATGGCTGCGCCAGCTGTGCTGATCCTGGATGAGGTCATGCCTGCCCTACCAAGCATTGTCTATGGAGGTGCGGCCGTGGTGGCCGGGGTCATCGCCTTCTTTCTCCCGGAAACCCTCAACATCCCTCTTCCGGACACCATCGAGGATGTGGAGCAGAAATGGTGAGGTTGTAAAGGTGTGGCAAACGGTGTAATTCACATCAGTCTGTAAAATCTAAAGTCTAATGATATTTGGCATCTGTCAGGGCTAAGAAGAAGCCGAATGCAGAGAAACAATCTGAAAAGGAGATGGAGGCCTTTCAGAAGAGTGAGGGGGTAGATGAAGAGGATGGAAAAACCATTGGGCTCAAAACCCTTTGAGGAAAAAAAACCCTGATTGAATGTAAGATGAGGAATGACTTGCTTAGACAATTAGACTATTAAACTGAAACCAAAATGGGAAAAGAAGAAGAACAAGAACTGAATAATTTCTTTTGGAGATACTGGTGTTTCTTTGCCAGCTATAATTGTTCAGTTCGTCTTTGTCTGAGTGATTTACTGTTTCCTTGGTACACGGTTGAGGTCATCTATAGTAACTGTCGACAACCGCTGCTAATCTCATCTCATTGTTACACTGTTTAAATTGTTACCAAATGATTTGAGAAGTCTTACAAAGAGGGAGCATTCCTTTTTGTGTTATGCAGTATATTCATTGACTGTTTAATTGTATCTACATTTTGTATTAACAGTTATAGGGTGATAGGTAATAAATTAGGTAATTTAGGTAATTTTTCATGATTTCACTATACAGCATACAAGTGGAGAAAATAATGGAAACAGCTAATAAAATATTAATATCAAGGACCTAATAATGAGTGTCCTTTTCCTTCTTGGAATGCTGTCCTACCAGTCTTCCTCCCCTCTTAGTAAACTTCGAGCTCTGTTTCTCTGTGCCGATGCAATGGGTCCAAGTTCTGCATTTTTTGTCATGACTTTGAAAATGGTTCCCTTTGAGACAATTAATCCTTTTTAAAGCTGTTCCAACTTTGTGGGAACAGTTTGGGGAGGCCCTTTTCGGTTCCAGAATGACTTTCCCCCCGTTCACAAAGCCAGGTCCATAAAGGCATGGTTGGATGAGATTGGTGTGGAAGAACCTGACTGTCCCACACAGCCCTGACCTAAACTGTATAAAACACCTTTGGGATGAACTAGAATGGAGATTGTGAGCCAGGCCCTCTCATCCAACATCAGTGTCTGACCTCAACAATGCTCTTCTGGAAGAATGGGCAGAAATTCCAGCAGACACACTACAAATACCAGCAGAAAGCTTTCCCAGAAGAGTTGAAGCTGTTATAGCTGCGTAGGGGGGACCATCTCTATATTAATGTATATACAAGCTCGTACATGCTCCTGTAGGTGTAATGTGTAGGTGTCCCAATACTTTTGTCCATATAGTGTATGTACTGCTAATTGGCAAATGGCATAATGTGAGCTAAGTAGCTGTGTAAGTTATTGTGATTAAGATAATTCAAAGTGACATTTTTCTCCCCATGTGATGTGTCTGTTATTTCATCCACCCTTTGTATGTTGCTAATTTGAATTACCATTTTTTTCTACTCTGGATCCAATAGGTGCTCATCTGCTAGGCATGACAAGGTGTTTGGTCTGCCCTTTGGTGTAGCTAACTGCGAACTGGAGGCTCAAATTCTTAAGCAAATCTCTTGCAATTCAACACATTCTGCTTTGTCTGTCTTTACTAGTCTGACTTGCTCTACGCTATGTGTTTATGTTGGGGGCACCAGGCAGTCTGCATTTTTCCAGGGCGTTGGGAACAATTACTTTTTTAAAGCAAAACATTTGCAATTCTACATGTTTTGCTGCGGAGCTGAGAGAAAATATTGTAGTTATAAAGCATACCTCCTTTGATTGCACATTCTACATTAAGAAGCTCAGAGAAACGTTTTGCTCAAGCATGAACTCAAGATAAAAAATGTTAAATTCATTGTTTTCTGGGATTGTCTGGGATTATTTTATTCTCCTTTTTCTGCTTTTTATTTTGTTGTTTCACAGTTAGTTCTGAAAAATGCATTATAAATAGCATTAAGGTATATTATCTTTTTATTTGTTAAAATTGAGAGTTAAAGCATTTTCCATTCCTTAATTTTTGGATTTTACATTGATTTGACTTGTGGAGATTAAATAGATGGGCAATTATAGCAAAACATTTCAATCTTGAAAATATGTAAGTAGCCTCCCCCTGGTCTAAACGATTTACTGTTGTGTTACAATAAATAACCAATCTAGAGGTTGCAGACCTAGCTACTTTGTATGTAACCTGATTTGATGTGCTAATACATGTGAGGTACTTCATCTCATATGCAAACAAGCGTTAAATGGATCTACCCAGGCAACTCATCAGAGACCTAAGGCCAGCGGCTCTTGCTGTTGGTTGGCCAGTCCACACAGATTCAGATGGTAACATAACAAAACGTACAAACTGAAGGCTTAACAAAAACGGGAAAGCTTCACGGCCATTAAAACAAAGGCTCTGGCTTTTTTATACAATCAACGAATTGCTTTAGTTGTAAGTCATTATCAAGGTTTGACAGCAAAGCAGATAGAACTGGTTCTTGTTGCCACCAGGGGGGGATAGTGTGTAGAGTAATTTATTGGATAATAGTGTTTTCTATGTTCTAATAGTGTGTTCTATGTTCTAACATTACCCATGCAACAAACAACCTCACATAGTAGTTTGTCTATTTAGGCTCCTAGTCACAACCATCTAGCTACAATCTGTAGTTAACACAAACATCTGATATTTAATCCAGCAATGAGAGATGTGGAACAACCATCACCAGATACAAGAGAACATCAACAACTACAACTTCAGCAAATTCATTAGAAAAAACCTACATGATCCCCAATACCACCTTTTAAAAATGCAGAGCACCCATTGGATGTAAACTAGTAAGTGTATCCTCCTTGCCTTCCTCCGCCTAGCAGCAGATTCACTGGGCTTTATGCAGCTGGAACTGTAAATCCGCTCCTCACAAACAGGTGACAACACTGGATTGGTCTTTTCCTTCTTCAAGATCCTGATTCTCCATTACACAACCCAGGTCTTCCAGCTGATCAATAATATCACCACATAAGTGGGGAGAACCTCCCACTTCCATAGCTCTGTGTTGAATGTACCAGCTATGTAAACATTGGACCACAACTAAAGAAGCAAAATTAAATAATTTCCCAGAACACAAATAGTTTCTGACAAATCTACTTTCTTAGTGTCACCATCACCCATAAAATTAACCTGACATAGTAAACATTACAGAAAAGCTTAAAAATAGTATGCTCTAGTTTCACTTGTGTTGACGAGAACATAAAATATTAATGGGTTGATGAGGTTACAAAAACCTGACCTTCATTAACGAAATAAGTGGAGGAAACTTAGTGATCATTTATTCTGATTAACTAACTGGAAACAAACAATCAAATCCCCTCCTGATCTCCTCCTTTCTTTTGTAGTTTCCCATTTCCCTCAAGTCTACTTCCTCCTTCCTGGTTTTACCTAGAGCTGACATCAAGAACAGACACTTTTTCTCCCGAAAAGAAATGTGACATCTAAATTGTTCAACCTAACATGCTTTTTCAGCCTCCAGCTTTTCTTAAAGATGAGATAATCATCGTTAGGATACATGGAAACATGGACTCCATCCAGTACCAAGAGAGTTTAAGCCTAAACCTCCTAACTCTGTCTGGAAGCTAAACCTGGGTCATTTTAAGATCTTTAAGCAGGACGATGATCCAACCATACCACCAAATGCACATGAAAATGGTACAATTACCATAGAGTCAAGCGTTTGCAACTGTGAATTATGTCAAGCACCTGAGATTTAATAGGTTTTCAGCCCTTGTGGAGTAATACTATGATCACATCAGGCACAAATAAGTGACAGGGTCCTATCCAAGTTGATATTTTGCAATCCTTTCAATAAGTTTAAGTGCATTTCCATGTATGTACCAGAAGACCTCAAATATTTTATAAGAGTCAGTAGTGTGTTTTCTACAGTTATTTTGTCCCACAATTCAGACATGCTTTGATATGCTTTAATATATTTATTTGTTCTTTTGCAAATATCAGGGTCAAAAGTGTGATGCACACTTTGATGTAGCCTTTAGTTATTGATACTTAAAGTATAAAGAAGATTGGTTGTACTTACTCATTATAAAAGACGCTTGGAGACTTGACACTCAAAATTAGAGGCTTCACACTTGCCTAGAATTGTCTAACAAAGACATGGCACTTGGACTTTAAACAAAAAGACGTGTGACTGACATGGACTAGCTAAAAAAACTGGAGACTTGCTGACACCTCTGATTTCTGCAAAAGTAACAGGCAAGGCTAGGCTGTTGTTGCATAGCTATAATTACCACAGCACCAATCAATCAATCGAAGAACAGACAAATCTGTGAAATTCATTATAAAATAAGCAATTCCATGTACATAGTAAAATATATATACTGTATTCATCAATGTTTACATTTTTATAGTGTTAGAGACTTCAAATCTTCCGGAATGGGGTGCCCTTTCTGAGGCCTCTAGCTGCGTCAGTCGGCCCTGGGTCAGTCAGCCCCCAGTCCCCTTTCTATAACCCCTTCTAAAGGTCATACCAACTATTTCTATATACCAATCCCTTAAAGCTATATTGCTGCTAGAAACCCACTAGCACTCCTACAATCCTCAATACATAACATAATTGACAACAACATTTCTCAACAAATTCACAAAAATGTTTCCAGAACTATACTGATTTGAACAACCCAGGCTGTTAACATCTGTATCCCCAAAACAGATTCATTTTCATCCCTGACAAGTACCTGCATGTCACAAAACAGTACTTCTTATGCCTCAGGGGTCTCAGGCACTCTACATTGTCTGCAAACTGCCAAAATACTTCACACTGTAGGACTTTATACCAATTTGAGTTCACAATATTGAAAAGTCTGCACTCCATTTTAGACATTATTGTTAAGAGTAAGGCTTCCATTTTATAACAAATCTGAACTGAAATCATCAATTTAATCAATTAAATAGGTGGTTGATTTCATAAAATGTAGTTTTATTATTAGTGATGAATAATAGAAGTACATTCCAGTACATTCCAGGTTATTATTTAGAGTAGAATATGGGCATTTCATTTTTTTAATTAAATGTACATTTAAATTTGGATTTAAAAAAACTGTGAATAAATCGTGTTATTAAACATAGATACATGTATATGTGTGTTTTGACATTCTGAACATAGGTCCACCTATGCCCTAACTAACACAGCTGTCGAACAGGTAATACAGGTGTGACAGATTTGTCCTGTAGGGTATCACCTCCGTGAAAACTGAGCAGCCACGGACTACTCAGTATCGGTAGACTATTCCCTAAACAGTAAACTGTTATTGTTGTTTGAGCGTCGCATTTGAGCATAGAAGAAGAGTTGTTACAAGGTAAGGTTTGAATTACCTATTCAATTGCCTGAATTAGTAGAATATGTCAAATATATTATCAACTTTGAAAGCAAGCATGAATTCAGCTGTGATTTGGAAATGAATCGGGAATAATGCGACAACTGTAGCGTTTTTGTAGAAAACGTACGGAAACTAAAAGTAGGAAATGCACGTGACGTGTGGTGTTCCTATTTCATATGAAATAACCTTTTCAACATTTTCATTTATTTTCTTACTGAACTATAATATGTGTATGCCAGCAGAGATCAAAGGTTAAAAGAGAAACGTGGGATTTATTGCTACGGTAAAGATCATTTAATATTAACCGACGTCTACCTACATGACAGTTAAAAATACAACTGGGTCACCAACAGTTGGAATATTTCTTAAGAAAAAAGTGGTCACGGTATTACTGAAAATGTGTCATGAACTGAATGTATTCATTGTTTAAGAAAATATTCCATATTTAAAAGACATTTCCATAACATTATTTTTTTTTTTTATCTTTCAATGTCAGAAAAATGCATAGGCTAATGGCTCATAATGCAAATACTATTGTATTTGCGGCAGAAAATGTATTGTCGGTAACACTCAGGATTGCGCAGAATAAAAAAAAGTCAAATCATGCGGCACCATGTAAAAGCAAGTGTTGCTGGCGTTTCACTCCCTCATACCATTTGACACAATTAAAATAATACAGTATATTATGAGATACATATATTTTTATTGTAGCTGTAAAAAAACAATGAATTCATGTGTATCATACATATAACGCTTTACTGCTGACTTTCGTTTTGATGAAAAAAATCAGAAAACCGGAAGTCTGATTCCAGTAAACAAATTGACTTTAATAAGACGTTGAAACTACGTCTATGTGGGACGTTGATTTCAGAGGCTGAAAGAAGAACGGTGACGAGGACATTCTTGGGAACTTTCATTTATGCCCCTAAAAATCAACGTCAAAATGTGCACTTTCTTCATGCATTAGGAACATGCATATTAAATGGCCAACAAACATGCATTATTCAAAAATATTGTATTTCTCTTCCAATTTTTACTTTTTTTATTTTTTACAATTTGGCCAGTCAAAATTAACATTAATCCTGGACTAAAAATCTAAATACATACAGAAGTCATATTTTTCCGTCTTAATTTTGAAAAGATCTGTCTCATACTTGACCTTAACTGAGGTGCAGGAGCCAACACAATTAAACATTTTATTACGCTAAAGACTTTCAAAATTGTATTCATATTTAATAAGTGCTAAAATGGACCCACTCATTTCCTAATTTAGTATACCTTTAATACATGACAGGAAACAAAATTATAGTACATATAAAAGAAACTAAAGCATTTGAAAATGATTCTACGTTTGAAATAACTTGAGTATTCCAAGTGTGCTAAAATGCTTTATTATAGTAAACTAAAACACTTAAGTATACATGCTACCATTTAAAAAGTACTATTAAGTGTACTAATGTACAACATGAGTGGTACCACAATTATACATCAAGTATATTGGCATCAAAAAAGCTTCTCTGCACATTCAGGATAAATGCAGTAACAACTTGTTATAAAAATATGTTTAGAATTCAACCTTCATGAGTGCATCATGGTGCTGCATTGATAATGCATTGATCCGGAGTGTGGAGATCCTTCCTTTATGTCTTAATTAAAAGTGTTAATCAAATGATCTAAACTTCTCATAAAGAGTTAAATAGTTTGTCACGCCAGTGCATAACCACCGGCTGGCTTCTACTTGGGCGTGTTTATTGAGTGATCTGTGGCCTTCCACTTCTTAACAGCAACAGGGAAATCATAAAATTGGGATTAAGGTATTCAGCTACGCAACAGATTGCCTGCCATGTGCACATGCCTTAACAATAGCTAAGGTTTTAGGTGTATAAAGGTCATTGTTTTAGTCAAAAGCTGTCTCTAGATGATTAGATTGTTACCTTGCTAAAACAAATACACAATGTAGGCATATACTGAGATGAGTTGTGTACTCACTGATGTAGCCTTTTTAGCTCTTTGCCCTATAAATATTTCGACAATGGCTGTAAACACACATGTAGCATCCTCAAGCAGGCACACCTATATGCTGAGTGCCATCTGTGCTAGCTGAACCTACTATAATCCAGGTCATGTTTAGTTTTGTGCTTTGTTCATGGCAACTAAATAGCTTTACCATACTTGGGTGTCTGTGAAGCAGTGGGATTTCTGGACATTACTGTCATTCATCCTGGACAGCAGTGAGTTGCTTTGAGATGCTCAGAGGTTTTAAAAAAAGAGTTTGCTTCAGCCTCATGGATAAGCAGTCCATTTACAGCTATCACCGTCATTTGACAGACATGAGAATAATAAATAATTGGTAACTAAACATCCCTACCAAGCCTGGGCACAAACTGAGGTCATAGTGCAGAAGTACTGCACCATTTACTAGCTATAGTGTAGAATTGTACTTTCGATTCTAGATCAAACAATTTCCACAGGAGTTAAAATAAAGCCCTGATCTGTTATAGTTATACTCAAACTAATACCATTTTAGAATAAGTAATTCATTAACAGTTTTTTTTGCACACCACAAATGTATACTAGGTCAAACAAATTCAATCAAGCAAATGCACTTACTGTAGCCTTTTACAGAAAATGGCTCCCCAATCGGATAGTAACTGGAGAACAACCAAACTAAATTAAGGCTGTTAATTATATTTTCACATCACTAATGCAAAAGTTAACCAAATTTGCCTATCATGACTATCATATCCTTTTGTAATGAAGGACCCAGCCAATTTCTTCACCTAAGTATGGTAGTGTAATTTAATTATTAAATACTTTTGGTCTTTTTTTTTTTACAAACGGACATAAAGTAAAATACATTACTGATGTGAAATATCTTACTTTAGCTATGTGTTTGTAACCTGGTATATTCCTCCTACTTTGAAACAGATGTCAGGTCCTCTTGTTCCAGACAAGCCTGTACCTAAACCCCGGGCACGCTACAAGCAAGAGCGTGGGAGTTTACAGAGCCAGGACTCTGTGGACAGGTGAGTTATCTTCCCCAATTGTTAAATTAAATACCTGATAATCTTTTTATTCTTATTTCTTCATCACCAGGGTTGGGGGTAACGCATACCGGTATTCAGACTAGTAGTGAATGTTCGTTGTTTAAGTTATTTATTTATTTAAAGTAATCTCTTGCTAGTTATTTTTTCAAATCAATAACACTTTACAAAATTTCCCTCAGGTCAACCTATGTAGCTTTACGTAGCATTCCTTTTCTCTATTAGCAAGTGGCCACAAAGGACGCATATGTCATTATCTTGCTTTCATTCATTTCGAATCAATATGTTGCAAACTTGCAGCTACCAATTTGTGCAGCGGAAGGCTAAGATTTGCGATTCAGGCTTGGGTAACTATTATGACTACAATCAATTAATCAATCAAATGTATTTATAAAACCCTTTTAACATCAGCAGTTGTCACAAAGTGCTTTTACAAAAACAGCCAATCTGAAACCCCAAGGAGCATGCAACAACAGTGTTGAAGCACAGTGGTTAGGGAAAACTCCCTATGGGGGCCGGATTTTAAGAAGAAACCTAGAGAGGAACCAGGCTCGAAGGGGTGACCAGATCTTTTCTGGCTGTGCTGGGTGATGTTTTAGAATAAAATGTAAAATGTATAGATTGATATGGGCTGTGTCCAGAGTCTATAAAGCCTAATGTAAGTCACTAACATGACCAGATAGGCAGGACAGGCACAGTCCAGGGTGGGATGATAAGGAGGTCAGCAGGGTGGCTGCTGGAATCGTCAGGTATCATCTAGATCTGCAACAAACCCAGGAGGGCTCGGGACAAGGTCTTTTAGGCCAAGTACTCCAAAGTATCAATCCACTCACATTGCCAAGTATCAGCCAAAGGGACATCACCTAACCACAATCACCCTAAATGAGGGCTGAGTATTGCCACCCGAGTTCACTCCAATTGCTTGAGGGGCACAATGGAGAGACAACAGCAAGCCAGTGACGTCGCTCTCGAAAGGCATTTGAGCAGGCATCCCAATGGAGATGAGAGCCCACCTTGCAAGACAGCAAGGGTGGACCGTATCAAGCCTTTCCGTTTACCTTCAAACCCCTGGGCCAGGCAACACTACTCGTGAACCATGCTGAAGAAATTAGTCTTCAGTAGACACTTCAATGTTTGCACAGAGGCATATATGGCTCTTTAGGCATACATGGCTGGATCATTTTAACAAGATATGTAGGAGCAAGTCCATGTATTGTTTTATAAGTCAACAATAAAACTCTAAGATCAGCCCTTGAAGTTTATTTATTTATCAGGGTAACCAGAGATTAGAGCACTGCAGTAATTCTAATCAAAAGCATGGATTTTTTTATTGTATTCGTTTTTGAAAAAAGTTAATGATTTTAGCAATGTTCCGAACAGGAAAAAAGGTAGCTCTTGATATATATTTTATATGTTCATCAAAAGAGAGTTCATGGTCGAGGGTACCGGCGAGGTTTCTCACAGTTTTGTTATATGACCATACAACCGTCAAAGTTCATTGTGAGATCTGCCAACAGAGCTCTTTGTTGTTTTCCCTAAAATGGGCATTTCTGAGTTCAAAAGCAAAAAGTTCTCGGTTATCTATTTCCTAATATCTGAGACACATGCTTACAAAGTAACTAATTCTGGGGCTTCTCCATGCTTTATTATGATATACAACTGTGTGTCGTCGACATACCAGTAAAAATATACATTGTGGTTCCTGATGACGTCACCCAGAGGCAGCATATATAGCGAAAACAGTAATGGCCCAAAAGTAAGCCTTGAGGAACCCCAAACATACCATTGATTTGTCAGAGGACATGTCATCTATACATATGATCTGATATCTTAAAGATAGATAGGATTTAAAGCAGGCTAAAACGTTTCTTTAGGAGGTATCGGTTTACAAGTCTACAACAATAATTTTTTGTTCTTCATTGTTCACTGCAATGTATCTATCTAGTATTGATTTCTGATCTTAAAGTGACAGCTAAGTAACGTAACACATTACTTTCTACAGTAAGTAACAAGTTACTTGTAAAATAACAAGTTACCTCATGAGAAATGTAACTAGTAACCCATAATTCGTTAACGTTCTTCAGTGCTGTTCGTCACATTATATATTCTTTGTTTTTTTATTTCTTTTCAAGGGATTTGATATATACACCCAATCCACCAACAAGTACAGGAATTCATAGCAAAGGTAGGTTCTGGTGGTTTCGTGACAAAGTTACTGTTTTGATCAGTGATAAAGATTTTGATGGTACATTCCCTCTGTAACAAGATATGTTTCGTAAGAACTTCACCTGCTTAATGATAGGCCATGTTCAATTGACTTCAACATAGTGTGCCAGGTTGCTTGTCTTTCAGTGATTCACTATCTTCCGTCTTGCTCAACAAGATTTGTTCCAGTCAAGTCATAAACACCCCTACCTCTTGTCTAAAAAAAGTCTGCATCCTTGTAAATGGGGTTTCCTCCAGTGAAACATTCCTAAAGATAAATATAGCTTTTGTGCAAAGTTACAATAGCTGGACGAGAAAAACTGGTTTTGATAACAAGAAAGCATGCTTGGCTTTAATCTCTCATGAAATGACAAGGCACTATTTAACATACATAATTGTATCTTTTGTTCACAGGGACAAATGATATAATGTCAGAAACTATAGACAACTCGGCCATTAGTTTAAATAATTCTTCATTCAGCACTGCCATCACCAGCCAAGCTGACCAGATTCCCATCCAGCTCATCAACTCCCTCTCCACATCTGTTTCTGGACTGATCCCGTCTTGTCCAGAATTGGACAGTAGTACCTCGTCATCCTCTCCTCCAAGCAGTCCTGCTTCAGATCATGACCCCTCCCTCATAGTATTACATGATTGGACGAAAGAAATTGGCTCGGAATCGTCCAATGATGACGATGAACTAATTGCAGAAATTAAGAAAGCTTGTCTCGTGAATAGGTGAGTATTAGTTGACAGGCTATGGCCAATAGTTAAGCAGAAAATCAGTATCAATTGATATGCAGATACATGTTACAGTGCCACAGACTACATGACAGTGGAGATGCTGATATGGTCTTGTTTCACTCTCCTGTGCCTCAGCACCAGTGTGGTTAGTGTTGTTGCCAATGGACAAACCCCAGTGCCTCGAGTGGAACACATGGCTTTGCAGACCCGGCCTTTCAAACTGAAGATTCCACGGTACGATGTGGCCCCGTAACAAAACACACAGACGGTTAGGGGACCACATATGTGGAGAGTTAAATTAGAACAGAAATGTTCTGCCAAAATTAAAAGTTAGCTTTTTCCCAGTATAGATATATTTTACGGTTACAATTGTGTGGCGGATTTAAAAACCCCTTGAAATTATTATTTGAATATAACCAGATCCAACATGGAACAATGGCTATTTGACTTGGAGCAGGGTAGACCTGTTTTTCTGCCCATTTATACACTCCACAAACCCCTTTGTTGATTTATTTAAATCACTATATTACATGATGTACCTATGCAATTGCTTCTTTCTTCTCACTCAGAATGCCGTCACCGGCATAGCTGTACTCTGTATAAAAGTTAGAAGTGTTCCCTAATGCATCTTCTGGCCTTCTGAGATTTACTACACCTGTTTCGGTCAAGATAGCTGACAGGAAATTAAACGTGTCAGTGGTATCTGTTTTAATGGCCTCTCCTTTTGCCTACAGAGCCGCCACCATCCGCGTGAGCAGGAAAAGGCAGGGACCAGGCAGTGCCGGTGGGGCCCAGCCGGCAGACACTTCTCGTAGGGAGAGTGTGGTGTCCCGATCCAGCTGGCTGGATGTATGGAAGGGACGAAGGTACTGTACAGTTCAACAAAGCCACACCAGATTTCATCACGTGATATTTACAACAATGAAAAACGAAATTCACATTTTAAAACTGTTAAACAAAATGCACACAGACGGAGCATAGAAACCGAAAACAAACTATATAGTAAAAGAATGAAAAGCACCTCACTGACTAACTTTGGAAAAATTATTTCAATTAAGTTTACATGAATGCAACATTATTGGAAAAGTGACTTTTTCTATGTTTTTTTTTCCGAAAGGCACAATGTTCTTTGGGCTACCCTGGATGGACAGCTGGTATCCCTGTGGAAGAAACGCACAGTGAGTGAACCCACAGCTCTGCCTGTGTTGTCCATGGGATCCTCCCTTTGAGTTTTCAATGGAACTTTTTATATCACACCCAGGTTATGCCTGGGTCCTCCGTCTCATTCTTCCCCCTCCGACTCTCTGCTGCAGGACAAGTTTACAGACATGGTATTCCATGTGTCAAGCATCACTGAGGTCCGAAAGCAGGACAAAGGCCGCTTCTCAATTTACTTCCGCAAGAAGCACTTCGAGTTCATGGCACACAGCGAAGGTGAGCAGCTAATGGAATGTTATTTTTACTTTATTTTAACAGGGAGTCCAGCTTCTCTTTTGAGGCTGTGCCCTGTGTAAACATGTTTACATGTACAGCCTGGGTTCTTTAGGATAGTTATAAAACCATCGGCAGGCATCGGGTCCCAGTTCTCAGCCTATCAACACTCCTTTTGGCTTGGCTGTTCTCCAGCCCTAACCACCCCCTCTCTCCGTATACGCCAGCGGTGCAGGAGGGTTGGGTGACTTCCCTCTTGGCTTCTCGTGGCCTGGAGTCCCCAGCCCCTCCACAGCAGCACGGAGCCCTGGCCATGAAGGACCCCCGTAGCCGAGTGTACACTGCCATATCTGGACACAACCTGTGGATTTACTCCAATAAAGAGGTAAGGGAACGGAGTCCAGCTACGTCTCCATCGTCCTGTAATTCTCACCATGGTTCACGGTGGCTTATTCAGGTGGCTATTGTGTCGCTCAGCTTTTGCTCTTTGTGCCTTGCAGAACTTTGAGTTGGGGATTGGGACAACCTGTGTGTCCATGAACGTGGCGTCAGTGAAGCAGACTGGCCGACATAACTTCAGCCTCATCACACCGTACAAAACTTTCAAGTGAGTAAGCATCTCATTCCTTTCATTTACATTGCCATCGAAAAGTATATAAAGCCCTTGACTTAATTAAGAATGTATTCAATATATTTTCTTTCTCATGAAATACCTCATGAATACAAGTATTCAGATCCGTTGCCATGACAATCCAAATCGTGCTCAGAAATTTCTGTAGAATTCGATTGTTGTCCACACGTGGCAAATTCAATTGATTGAGTAAGGCACTCACCTGCCTCTGTATAAGGTCCCAGGTCACCGTGCCTGTCATGTCATAAACCAAGCCAGGAACCCCAGGAACTCTGAGAATTGTATTGAGGCATAGATTTATGGGCAACTTGATATCATTTGTATTCCCTAAGAATAGAGTGGGCTGCATCAGTGTGAAATCGAAGAAATTTGGAACCACCAAGACTCCTCCTAGAGCTGGCTGTCTAGCCACACGACTTAACTGGGCAGAAATGGGTCTTAGTTAAGGAGGGCATTTGTCACAGATCTTTGAAACAATTCTATGAGGAGATCAGAAGATAGCAGTTCTTCCACTGGCAAAACCACTGCGGTGGCAATGGTTGGCATGTGCCACCATAAACACATTTCTTGCCACCCCACTCGCCAGAAATGTCTTCTGTAATATAATCTATTTATAATTTTATAAAATAGTTTTATATTTTTTCCACTTTATTTGTTAATCACTATGGTAACCCATTGCAAATTCAATGACATCCCTCTTTCCTGTAAAATGGTTGAGTCCCGGACTCCGGTCGCCATGCTGCTCCCCCTCCCTTCCTGTAACATCACATGTCATGGGTCCATGTTATTCTTAGTTAGCAAAGGAGCAGTCAGGATGGCCTAGCCTAGCCTAGCGGTAAGGAAAGAATATGTTATCATCTTGCATTAGCAGCAGCCATGTATTATAGTTCTGATATGTCTGATGTCGTCTACTAGCTAATGTAATGCAATCCAAGGATCTGACGTGGCTTGGGGGCAACAGGGGGTAAGTCTCCTGGAACCCCAAAACAGCCATCCGGGGACATGGCTGCAGGTTAACATCCAGCATTTCTGACAACATTTGGAAAATGGCTCTTAAGGGCAGGGCAAAGAGCGAACATATGACCGAGGTCACAAGGGAAGACATGACATCTATCACATTCATCGTTCACATTTGGGAAGATTTCAGCTAGCCTCGACTTGAGCTCCATGCACAACCTTGAATTGTATAAGGCCATGACAACATAAGATGTAGTGGGGCGCACCCTGTCAATCACCTCATCCCACCCCTCCTGTG
The DNA here is from genome assembly GCA_016801125.1 of Novumbra hubbsi. Taxonomy (NCBI): domain Eukaryota; kingdom Metazoa; phylum Chordata; class Actinopteri; order Esociformes; family Umbridae; genus Novumbra; species Novumbra hubbsi. The sequence goes on from JACXGK010004731.1 coordinate 16,145, forward strand.
TGAGTACCATGCCCATCTTCGGCTCCCAGGCAGAATTTGCTTTGTTAGTGGAGTGCTTGTCCAATGACAGAATAACCAAATAGATCCGAGAGGTCAATCCCTTCGGTCAAGGTAGTAAAGAAAATATCCATCCCAGGGTCGGCCAGGGGGTTCGGTGGGGAAGCCTGAAACCTGTGAGGAGACAATGCATGACTTGCAGCTAACGGAAAAAGTGAGAGGGGGGTTTGAAGTATTTGAAGCTGGAAAACTAGAAAATGCTCTATTGTCATGCAGGTTTTGGAATGTCCTAACACCCTTCCTTGCCCAGTGATAGAAAGCAATGTCTATTAGGGGACAGGGAAGACGTGGTTCTTATTATAAGGGATCATAGCCGATGCCGAGAGAAACTTGAAATGACGCCGAAACTGATACCAGATCTTAAGTGTGGAAATGACCATAGGAATACCAGTATATAGGGGTGCCTGGCAAAGAACAGCAGAGGCTGATTTATTGACTTAAAAAGGACTTTGTTAAAAACAATAACAATTTGCGCAAACTATTCCTTGTAACTGTCTCAACTTTCCCTCCCAAAACCTACCAGGACTAGAGTGAAAGTTGCCACGATGAGGCAATGCAATAAATGGACCATCTGTATTTTCAGTTTCTCAACAGACTCGTCGCTAGAGCAAGGTTTGTGGCTATCAAGTCTGACCCATGTGATCGTCCAGGCCTTGTCATGCAGCGAGGTTGCCCAGCGACTCTGGGCCAGCCCCTGGAACAAAGTGTGTGCCGACTGTGGCTGCGCCAACCCTGAGTGGGCCTCGGTCAACCTGCTGGTGGTCATCTGTGAAGACTGTGCTGGTGAGCTTGGGACAGCGGTGATGCTTAACCAGGAAGCCAGGGATGTGTAGAGATTGTGAACCTCACTCCGAGAGTCTTATACCAGTGTCCCGGTTGTCCGTCTCAAGGTCAGCATCGATCTTTGGGAATCAACGTGTCCAAGGTGAGAAGCCTGAAGCTGGACAGTAAAGTGTGGACGGAGCCTCTGATTCAGGTGAGATGACGTTTCCTGTTACTGGCCGTCAAATAACCAGGTGTGAAGCAGTACTGCTGCCGACACTGCCCTCTGAGAGTCTCTCTTCCCTCCATAGCTCTTTGTCCGATATGGTAACAAAGTAGCCAATGAAGTGTGGGGTCACAATGTGCCGGGGGCAGAGCAGATCCTCCCGGACGCCTCTGGGGATCAGAGGGGGGTCTTCATCAGAGCAAAGTACGTCAAGGGCCGATACAGACGGGCACATCCACTGGCCTCCAGCCAGAGGCTTCTCAACCAGGTGAGCCAGGCACCGCCTACAATACCACTCTCAGCCAGCAGGGGCCACTTACTCAGGTTTCAATTTAGAGCCCTTGCGAAAGGAAGTCTGAGGAACACAGCAGTACGAAAAGTTTTTTCTCTGTGTCCTCCAGAGACTGTGTGAGGTTGTGTGCACCTCGGACATCCCTGAGACCATGTCACTGCTGTGCTCGGGGGCGCGGGTCCTGTGCATCTCGATGGACCCCAAGGCCGCCTCACCCATCGCCCTGGCAGAGCAGTGCGGACAGGCCATGCAGACAGAGCTCCTCAGACACAATGAGTACACAGGTACGGATGCCGGATTTAACGCCCGGACGAGTTGGGACGTTTTGGGTCTTGGTGAAGTCTCTGCCTCTCCTTTCCAACTTAGTTCACTGATGGTTCTGCTGTTTGTTTTTCACCTTCCCAGAATCCCCGGCCCATGCTCCTCAGAAGCTCGGCAGAGCCAGCTCTGCTTCCGACCTCCTTTCTTCTGCAGGTACGCTTAACAGATCCACCGAGAAGCTTGGTGGCTGTACAACAATGGAGTCATGTTCCTTTTCAGTGAAGTCAGTGAAAGCAGGGACCAAGTTAGGACAAGCTTATCTTTGTTATAAGAACAGCCATTCCTACCCAGGCCTGTATGCTATGAGGGCCAAACACCCAATGTATACTATCAGCTAAAAAGAGCGGAGCACAATAGCCTAAATTGTTGGCTATTGTTCTTAATTGTTGGTGTCCAATGGAAAGACTTTTGTTTGTGTGTCATCCAATGGAAAGACTTTTGTGTGTTGCGGCAGGAGAGGAAGAGCTTCACGGCAAGTTGGAGGAGGACCGCTTCCTGTTCTCCCTGGAGAATGACTCGGCTGCCTGCGATGTTCTGGACCTCAGGGAGATCGTCTCCATCTTCGATCGTTCCAAAGGGTATTGCGACATCACAGTGTCAACGTTATGTCTTCAATGCTAACCCGTATTTGTGACGGGATAAGTGCTGGTCGCGCTAAGCTACAAGGGCTAATGTTGATTTCCTCCCACAGGACAACATATGAGTTTGAGATGGTGACGCTGAGGGAGCAGTTGGTGTGCAGCGCTGACACAGAGACGGTTCTGTTCATTCACCTGCTCCATATTCTCAAGGTAGCCCCGTCACAGCTCCACCACATAGATATTTTAGCCAGTTTCAGTCTTCTGTGTCCTACAATCTGAGCACCCCACTTGGTTCCTAGAGTGCTCCTTATACAGCTTTTCATCCCACTTCAAACATACAGGATTGTTACTATTGTTAAAGAAAACAAAAATCCTGGACGTTTTTAGTATAAATACCTATAGCAACTGTTCATCATCAAAGTTTATGAAACATGCATTTGGAGAGTTAGCCTGTCACAATATTTTGACCACAGTGCAAGTAAACTCTGAATCCCTTCCTTAATACAAAGGGGGAACATTGGCTCAAATTCTCCCCTCCTCTGGCCCCAATCTGGCCAATCCTTCAATAGAAGTTCTGGCCCGCATTCCACTGACCTTGGCTGTGACCGGGGATTCCATTTCAGCAGACATCTGACAACCAAAAACAACTGCCCTCACGGTTCTGTACCACAAGTACAGGTGATATGGGAGCTGGATCAATAACGCACTCTTTGCTAGTACATGGGTGACCCTCAGTATGAACATAATGATACCAAAAAATGATTATGCATCTTCAACAAAAATGGGAGGCCGCTATCCCTTGATTAGATGGGCATTGGTGTCCAGCGTCAACAGTAGCAGTACATCTGAAATAGATTCAAACCGTTAACTCAGAAGCCTCGGGTTGCCTGATGCACAAGCACTGCCGTGCTGGTCCCACTACCCTCAGAGTAAAACTCTGTCCTCCCAGAAATGCAAAAAGATGTCGGAAATGACATATCTTAAGGAAAAGCCTAATTCCTCCTTACCTCAGGTGGTGTTACCTGGGCCTTTGGATGAAAAGGAGCTGGACGGGGTGTTTGCTGTGTCGCGGGTGTCGCTGCGGGAGGCAGAAGGACTGCGGTACGCCGAGGTCTGGGCCGTTCTCCGCGGAGGACAAGTCCTCATCTACCCTACTGACCGCCAATGGCAGAAAGAGAGTCTAACGTTAACCCGGGACAGCAAATACAGTGAGTCGCTCCACACTCCCTCCAGACCGCCCGGTTTACACCGCGCCGGGTTCCCTCATCCCGACGAGCAGACGTAGCAGGGGGCGACCCATTCCAGGCCTGCCCAGCGCCGTTCCTGAAGGGTGAACCCTAGTTGGCGTGATTTAGCCTCTCGCGTTAGAATCGGGTGTGCTGGATTAGGTGGAATATGACAAGGCAATAGCACTCCAAGTACTGGTTCTAAACTGTATCTCGCGCTCACCTAACTAACTGTGTTATTCTCCACAGAGCTGGATCCCTTAGAGAACACCATTGTTCTGACCACTGGAAAGAGGTCAGTGCCACAAGAACATGTTTGCATGTGCGTATCATCAAAGCCGACGGTCCCAGGTGTGTTCATCAAGGGTATCTGTGCACCCCCCCCTCTCCCACTAGAACCGTGTCCATGCAGTTTGAACAAACCCACAGCTGTCAGACCTGGCACACTCTACTGAAACGGGCGGCCGTCGCCAAGAAGAAGCCGCGTCCGTCGCTGTACCAGCTGCCCACCTCCTCCACTGGTACGGTGCCTCCCCTCATCGAGAGGTGCATCTCCCACATCACGCAACACGGTAAGTGTTGGCAAGCCCCCGGATATACATCGCCAAGGGATGTACTGGTCTGAGGAACTGGTATCCGACCGGGGCAGTATTCACAGCAGTAAAGGGGTTTAATAGCCCTCCTTCCTCCCAGGTCTGAAGGTGGAAGGGCTGTACCGGCGCTGTGGCTTGGCCACCAAGATCAACCTTCTTGTCGAGGCCCTCCGCACTTCACCTCAAACTGCCGTGTTGGAGACGGATGAGCAGGGTCTCCTGGACGTCGCAGGGGCCCTAAAGCAATATGTCCGCCAGCAGGTGTTGCTCATCCCGCAGCAACACAAGACATTCTGGGTGGAGGCGGCAGGTACTGTGTCTCCAACGACCCCAAGCGTTCCAGTTCCATAATGACGGCCGTTTGCACACTTAAGGCCCATTGCTGAAAGATTTACACATATATCTAGATCAGGGGTCTCAAACCGGTTCCACGGAGGGCCGAGTGTCTTCCTGTAAATTGGTTCCAGGTTCAGACCTAAATAACCAGATGAGGGTAGACCTAACAAATCAGTGACATAATTAATCAATCAAGTACAAGGTGAGAGTGAAAACCGTCAGACACTCGGCCCTCCGTGGAACCGAATGAGACCCCTGGTCTAGATTAACAAATCAATATCAAATCACATCTTTAAGACCATTTGCATTAGGGCAGGGATAGGCAACTTTAGTCCTGGAGGCCCAAAACACTGCATGAATTTCCCCTCACCTGGTATACCAGGTCTCATTTAGTTCTGCATAGGAAAAGATGCACAACCAACCTCCAGATTTGCCTACCCCGATGCGAGATGTTTAATTCAACGCCAGGTAACAGAGTTGTCCTTGATTGCCTGTTGACGCAGCACACAAAGACGAGACCATCCGATTGGCTACGTACCGCCAACTACTGAAGAAGCTGCCCCTCGACAACAGAATCACGCTCAACACCCTCTGTGGACACTTCTACACGTAAGCCAAACACTTTACCAAACACTGTACGTGGCAAACGGCTGACGCCATGATCCTGCCGAACTGATGTTCCCTTTCCCTCCTAGAGTTCAGCTGTACAGTGCTGAGAACCGCATGACAGCCCATAACCTGGCGCTCGTGTTTGTCCCCACGCTGTTCCAGGAGCTCGCCATGAACCCCAACATGGTACACCTCACAAAAGAGCTCATCATCCACCACACAATCCTGTTTCTGGTAGGACACTTGATGTGTGTCTCTTATTGTTACTTGTGGATTATGTAGCAGCGAAAAAAGGCTGACCGCTTAAGTCTGATTGGACCCTGACACTGTCTATTCCACAGGGCCAAGATGAAGATTCTGACAAGGAGGTTGACGAACTGATTACAATATTGTAGACATATACATATACATATATATATATATACACACTTGGAATACAAACATGGATTAGGCCATTTTCTTTCATGGTAATTATTTCAGTTTTTTTTCTCTTTTGACCAAGTGGCACAGAGGCCTAAATCAAGACCTTGCAATATAATCGTTTCAGTGCAGCCATGAGTTTGAGATGTTGGCTGGGGAATGCGTTCTCCTGCAGGGCATTTCAGTAGTAGTAGGGCAAGCCTTCCTGATTTATCAAGCAGTGTGATACAACGCAGAGCCTTATGGCAATGTGTGCATAAGAGGATGGGTTTTAAACATAGGACTCATCCTTACCTGCTGTGTAGTTGCAAGGCCATAATGGCTGATTGGACATTTGCAGTACAAAGGAGAAATTAGGACCTTAGACACAAATGAAAGGGGACGAAAATCTTGTTTATACTAACAAATATTCCACACTATAAAATCAACCTAATAACAAAGTAAGTTATTGCATGTTTTGTTGCCTAAGGTGAGACATATTCTACTGCCAGCATTACACATGTATTCCTATAGGTTGGGTTTACATCCAGCCCAATACTCTTTAGGCAAAAACTCTCCTAGGTATACCCTTGTTCACTGTAAATTGATTCCTATGTATGTTGTTAAGTATTATGAAACATCTATCAAATAAACTGCCAAACCACAAAACCTGTTGTTCCTCTTATTTATTTGATGTTACCCAATAGAGACATTGATCTGTTTCAGAAGGAGTTTGTGTAAAAGCTGCAAAAAACATGTGCTCTAATTGTCATTGACGGTTACATTTCCAAACCGAAAGATAAAAAGTAATCAAAACAAAAAACAATATAGTTTTCTATAAAATACAAACAGGATTTCTAGCATACATATATTGCAAGATGTTCACGTTGTTCCAAAAATGCGGGGGTAAGGACATCAATACTTTGGCCTCTTTGGTTTCTCCCTGAAAAATAAAATTTGATGTTGGCATAAGCACATTTCCGATATTTATGAAAAACAAACCTCCAGAGTCCTTTCAGAATCATTTTCCACAGGACAAGCCAGTAAATTGTATAATACAGGGTAGGGGTGCCATAACTTTTTTGGCACAGGAAACTGAATGTGTTGATCTTCACTACATAAATGATTGCATGGTGTAATTTTAAATTAGGTTGCCTTTATCGGTCATCCATGAAACCCAAATAACCATATGTCGGACATTTCAGCGAGTATACTTCCTCATTCCATGCACTTTGAGATAATTTAGCCTAAAGCACGTTACGAACACAGTTTATCTGCCATTTAGGGTCGACAATAAAACAAACAGCTTCTTGTTTGACGCATTTCTAGAATGAGAAGGCGTCATATGTACGAGCAGAAAATAAGTTACTGATGTGCAGTGAGCATATCTGACAGTCTATGACCTGGGTGTTCAACTGTGAATCTCAAAGCAGATTCCACTCTATTTCTCATTGCAACCCCACAATCAGAGACTTATTACTACACTCTGTCTACAAGAAATGCAAAAACATAAAATCTCATGTCCTGAGTTTTTTTTTTTAACCCTGCCTTTGAATTAACCCCCCCCCCCCCATCTTGATCTTTCTCACTCTCCCCAGGATTCAGATAGCATGTGCTGAACCAACTCCCGGGGCTAAGGAACTAAGACAATCTTCACATCATAGTCTTGTCTCGTTTCGAGTCTACTCACCCATCAGCCTCAGCCCTCTTCCTCTTCTCGATGATCTGTGAGGGATGAAACACAATTCAGAAGGTGAATGTCAGCATGTGTCCTTGACAACGTGGTAAAAATAAAGTGTGCCATAAAAGCGTCCACTTACAGCGCTGATCTTCTTCCACTGCCTGTCCAGCTCCGCTTTCTCATTGGTCTCCTTGAAGCGGCGAGTCTTCCGCCCCTCAGACATCTTGATGCCGTACTGGAACGCAGCCCTGAATGGAACAATCCGTTTCATCAGCAATTTCTTTTTAAAGGCCAGATTTAAGTGTTTTATGGAGGTAGTATAAAGTGAATGAGTGTGGATAACGGGGACGTCAGGTTCAGTGTAGTTTAAAGTGAATGAGTGTGGATAACGGGGACATCAGGTTCAGTGTAGTTTAAGGTGAATGAGTGTGGATAACGGGGACGTCGGGTTCAGCGTAGTTTAAGGTGAATGAGTGTGGATAACGGGGACGTCGGGTTCAGCGTAGTTTAAGGTGAATGAGTGTGGATAACGGGGACGTCGGGTTCAGCGTAGTTTAAGGTGAATGAGTGTGGATAACGGGGACGTCGGGTTCAGCGTAGTTTAAGGTGAATGAGTGTGGATAACGGGGACGTTGGGTTCAGCGTAGTTTAAAGTGTCCAAGGTGACTTACTTCGGCAGGGCCTCCTTGTTGTTCATGTACTCGCTGTACTCGTCCTGCGTGTCAAAGTCCCAGCGACCCAGAGGACCCTTCTTGTTACCCTACAGACGGCAGAACAAAGGTAAAACAACCCACCAACCCACCAGCGTCATTGGAACGGAACATGGAGAACACTGGGGACGGGTCAACACATACCTGGTCCATCTTGCTGTAGTCCACCTCCTCGTCACTGTCCACGGCCAGATCGTCCATGCTGAGCCGTTGGACAAAGAAAAGACTCAGCAACTGCATATGTATGAAGTACCATCTAAGAACTTAGAAAGGACTCCTCCATCAGGGGATGTGTGGTAAAAATATCGCCAAGGTGGCGGTAGATTAAAAAAAAAGAAATTAGAAATATGAGCCAATCCTTCCTTGAGGATGATCTACCCCTTAAGAAGTGTGTAAACAGAGGATGGACTCACGTGGCTGGGTAGCACTCTGCATAGCTGTTGGACATGCCAAAGAAGTCCCCGAGGTGCTTCTTCTCCCCTCGAGATCCAGCAGTGGCTCGCAGTTAAGGAGAAGACGACCAACCACCCTGGGACACAATTCATGACTAGACTGACCGTACAAATGATTGAAAAACAGAACTCACACACTATCACCATCAGAGATGACACCAAAGGGTTAAATACGTTGTTGTAAAGTCACCCAGGCCAAGAAAATGTGGCTCTCGCAAAAGATATGTTTCTCCAGGCCATTGGGGGACTGCAGCTCCTGCAAACTTCTCGTTGATCAGCTTGATCTGGTCCTTCACAGACGACGGAGCTGTACAGAGAAACCAGAGGTGACTATACATTCAAGGCTTGAACGGGAACAATTTATTACATTTGGAAGAAAAAAAAGGCAGTTCCCACATTCTGGTTGATCCTATATCTCATCATATAACGTTTCTTGGGTTATTTCTTGCATTCACTGATGGCGGATGAATTACCGGTTTCAATATCCACGGCCTCGTCATCATCTGGTTTGGGTTTCTCAAAGTAGCTGTGTCGCCTCTTCTCCTCCTCCTTGTCTCTCTCTCTCTCTCTCTCCCTCTCCTTTTCCTTTTCCTTCTCCTTCTCTCGGAAACGTTCCTTCTCCTTGTCGCGGATGGCCTTGGAGGTGGAAGGTGCGTAGTCTCCGATGTCATCAAAGATGCTGTAAAAATAGAGGAGGCATGGTTTCAGCGCCATGAGAAACCCAATGAGACTTCTGATCTGTAGAAACATTCAGAAAGGCTTTAGCGAGGGCCGCCACACCGACCTCACATCTGCCTCGGGGCCGGGAACTTTCTTTTCGTCGATTTTCACTCCTGGAAGACAAAACCAGGCGAAATAAATTCACAAAATGGGTATGAACAAAAACGTGACAGATGGTCAAACGGTGAGAGCGCAGGAGAAGGTCATAGGGTCAAAATCTGATTAAAGCAAATGGCAAGAAATGAATTGTAAAAAATAAAAGTAAACGGCTCTTGAAAAAAAAAGCTCTACGGAAACTTCATGGAGAAAGGGGCAGTAGAACAATGTAAGAACTCCAACCTCCTTTGTCCTTCTTTTTCATCTTCTTGTTTCGGGTCCCTTGTCGTAGGTAGGACAAGATCTGGGTCAGCTTACTGATGACAATGTCGTTAGTGGTGAGAGTTGTCTGAGCCTAAAACGAGAAGTCACACGTGCCTCGTTAATCAATGACTGTAAGGAACCCAGCGATCACCATCCATGACACGTCCTCCATTGGCCTCGGACCTCCATGGTGGGGCAGTCGGCCTTGCTGCGGATCAGCGTGGTGGGGATGTCCGTGTCGGCATATTCGTCCTCCAGGTCCACCACGTAGGCCATGCGGCCAGGCAGGAACAGCTCGTTCCTCTCAAACTGACGGCCTTTGAACAGGATCCTGTAGATGTTCCTCCCTGCGGAGCGGAGACACATTCAACTTCGTCAAACCACCAGAGAGCCTCTAGGTCAGCGGTCCCCAAACACTCGATCGCTATCTGGTCGATCTTCAAAGCACTTCTAGTAGATTGCCAAGTGCATTGTAAAACTTTTCAACTGGTTTGATTTTAATCAAAATAAAATCAATTACTCTGTTACTTCTGTGACTGGCAGTGTGTGTGTTGTTCATCGAGGGAAAATATATATATCAAACCAATCAGAAGAGAGTTTGTTTCGAGCTACGTGCAGAGAGGGCTCCCTGTCCAAATCTTTCCGCATTCTCCTAAATACTGCTCCTGAGATTCCAATCGTGCCGCTCTGGTATTATAAGTAATGGCACTTTTTCATTCAAGGTGTTTACATAAATATCAACAATGTTTACATAAATATCAATAATGTTTATCGTATTTGCAAGATCATTTTGATAGCACATTGGAGAAAGGATTTAAGATGTACAGTGATTTATCCCCTGCTGATTTTGTACGTTTGGAATTTGGTCTCATTTGACCACAACACTTTCATGTTTACTTAGCTAGCAAAATTTGCGCCTTCAGACGATTGTATACAAGTAACGCACGCAGGACCTCGCGAGCAGTATTTTCTTTAAAAGAAAGTACAGCCCACAATGGGTGTATCAGTCTGTTACTGAACATGGTTATGGTGCTGTTATTGCTCTTGCTTTGTCAGAATGCAATAGTTTTGAAAATATTTTTGCACTCATTGTGTGTTTGTATTAAGTCTGTAAATGTTCATGCATTCAGACAGAAGGATGGTGATTGTTTTAATGTGAAAATAAATGGAAAGATGACATTTTAGATTTCTAGTGTTTTTTTGAGGGTAGATTAGAACATTTTTACTCACCTAGACGTGTCTGGAACTCTATTTTCTCCTCGGGTTCGATCTCTTTCCTGGTAGAAAGTGATATGAGGACACCAGATTTTTCAGAAAAAACAACATTTCTACAACAGCGGTTCTCTACTATTTGAGAAACATGGGGATTTAAATAGGCAAGCGGTCTACCAGTCAAAAGATATGCACATAACACCACTTCTTCCTAAAAGACTCACTAAATTTGAGTGTCTACTGGAGTCTGAGAAATGTAAATAGAAAAAATGAAGTACATACTTGACTTCTTTTGTTACTTTATCGATCATGTCCTCTTCCTCCTTCTCCTTACTTGTGATCTCAGCGCGTACCTAAAAGTACACGAGCATGACATCCATGTCAACCATCTCCATGTCAACCATCTCTTTCAAGTGGACATGGTCCCTGGTCTGCTGCAGTTCTTCTATTATGTGGCCCAGCGGAGCACCGTTTAACATGTGGCGGTGCTGGTGTGATAAAACTGGGTGACCTACTTGGTATTTCCATTATTTTCAGAGAGTGAGGGGGGAGGACAAATAACAGAGTGTCCAATTAGAACATCCACAGCAATTCATTAATTAATAACAACAGCCATGTGTTCCATTGTCAACGTCTTTCCTTTCTCGGCACAGATAAATGAATGTAATGTCGGCTGTGTAATGCCCATTTTTTTTGGAAAGCATCCTTTTTGGCTGAACACATTAATAGCCGTGGAGGAGGAAAAAGGAGGGGGGGGTCCTGCTCCTTGTTTTGTACCGGGGAACAGGACTCTATTCCGTAACGTGCCCTAGCCGTCGTGTGTGAGCTTTGACCAGGTTAACAGTCTGTGTGAAATTCCTTGTCATGCAGAATCAGGACCCCACTCCCGACATTTCTCTGTACTGGTCTCGGTACTTTTACTTTGTATGCGTACACACCAACCACTGTTTTTACTTATTATATTCAGAACCCTTTCCCCCGCCACACTAGCCTCGAACGAGGGGCCCGTAAGAGGAACAAAGCACAAGAATTCATTGGCTGAACAGGGAACCCGTGGGCTGCAAAACCTCTAGGCTGACACCCAACACCACTTCTGTATATTACCACGACTTAGCATCCAACGCAGCAAGCCGACTGACCTTCTGCAGCAGGGCGAAATCCAACCCTTTCACCAAGTGAGTGTGCTCCATGTCACCACCCAAGAACTTAGACTCCTGGATCAGCTGACGCCTCTTCTCGGCTGCCGATTTATCCCTGTCGACGCAGAACGACAGGGCATCACATCCTGTGCGTAACGTACCCAGTCCTACGCCTCTATAGGGGCGGGCTCCCGCACGGTAGCGCCGAGGCGGTCTGGGGATGGTCACTCACGCCTCCGCCGTGGGCCCCACCGCTCTGTAGTTGGCCGTGGTGCTGATGAGCTCCGTCTCCTCGTAGTCCTTGTTGACGCCGTCGCGGCGCTCCCGGGCGCGGTCCCGGTACTTCTCGGCCAGCTCCCGCTCTCTCTCCACTTCCTGCTGACGCAGCTTGGCGTAGTAGCTGACGGGGGGGGCAAAGAGTGGATGTCAGAGGGCGGTGTGGCGAGGACAAGCACTGGGGTGAAACGGAAGGACAGATCACCTTTTCTTCTTCCGCCTGCGCGCTGCAGGGTCATCCTCTTCATTGTAGTCTCTGGGCATCCTGAGGGAGAAACCATGACAGAACTACTCAGTTTTGGGCAGGTTGATTCACAAATAGCTGTAATCCCCAGGTCATCTGGCATTACTGTAATAATATACCATCCCTAGGTGGCCATGGGAAGCATCCATTACTCACTCATGGTGTCTGGATGATTTGGAGGTGGGGGGAGCTGAGGAAGGGGTGGCCCGTGGGGTCATCAACAGCTTACGGAAGTCCTCATTGGTCAGCTTGGACCTGGTAAACAGAAAGAGGTGAGCCCGCATTGCTGTATGAGACTCCAGTAGCCTTGGGGGACTTTCAGGCAATCCACACTTTAAAATGTAAAATGAGAAACAATTTAAAAATGGTCTCTCATATTAAGATTTAACAATAGGAAATGAATTGGTGTCAGGCCCACTGGGTATTCATATCTCATCATCTAAAAGCAGATCAGACCAGTTCCACATCGGGTTGTGGAAACATTGTAAAATGTCAACGTAAAACAAAAAATTTCACTCACTGAAGAGCTGATCGGTGATCCTCCACCTCATGTCCATCCGGAGCCAGCGGGTTAGAGAAAGACTCCGCTGTAAAATAAACAATGTTATTGATGCCTGTGGACGTCATTGTTAGTGAAAAATGACAACTATATTAACAGCAGTGCTAAAACTCTACAAATCTTGGTTCACCCAAAATGCACAAATCTAAGTTAACCCTTAGCGAATACACAGCACAATAAAGCCAGGTTTGCTTCGGAACTCATCCTACACTTCTGACCCACATATCCCTCCCCCTTAAGCGGGCCCACGTCAGAGTAAATATAAAGGGGGCTGCAGCCTCAATAGCCTCAGCTAAGACTAATATGTGCTGTTGAAACTGCTCTCCGGTGTACTGGATTTTGATTAAATCTGTAAATAGCTTTGATTGTTGTCTGCTTACAAAATAATTAATAAATACAACACGGGCATTCTAAAACAAGAGTTCAGAAAATTCTAGATACCAAAATAACTAGCCATACTCCGCACAATAAACACATAGGAATACGGTCAAGACAATTTAATTGACATTATCTTAATTTTTTGCTAGTGTTTTACAGCAATCTTGTCGTAAATTACCTGCTAACAGCTAACTACCTACCTTAATTTTCTTATAAATCATAATTTGCTTGCTAATATCAATTTAACATGTAGCGATAACTAAATATTACGACAGTAATTATTCACTAAATATGAACGCTAATATATGCAGTAAACATCAACGTTACATGGATGAGCCACACACAATGCTAACAACATAATAGCTAGAACTCGCAAGACGGGTCAGAAGATGGCTCAAGCCTTCTGACTGAACTACCATTAGCAAATAGCTAGCTAATGGGTTAGCTCAAACAAATTCCACATGAATTAAACTTACTCTCTCGCTCCCCTCGTTCTCGTTCCGGCATTTTGAAACACGTTGGTCTAACACGTAAGTAAACACCGAGTTTGTGATCAAATAATATATATCGAATATGAATAATCCCTTTAAGTTAAGGTGTTGATGTTGACCTGCAGCGGCTCAACAACATGGAAAAGCGGCAGTCGCTTAAATCTACAGTCGATAGTGCACGATTTTTGCCCATCTTCCATCGATAGGTATGGTCTGGATTTTCTTTGCTGGCCTAAACGTTGCGTCATCGTAAACGTGGAAAGTAATTGGATTGACTGACGTTTCTTAATTGTGATTTGGCGATTTGGAGAGGGGGCGGGTACAGATTCTCCTAACCAGAACAACCATCATGGCAGCTGCTGTTGTTAGAGGTATTGGTTCTAACCTTGCTAAAAACCTCCGAGAGATTCGCCTTCACTTGTGCCAGACGTCACCGGCAAGTCAAGGAACAAGGTAAGTTGTCATATTTGGCAACGGTTAGTTTTTTATTAACTTGAACCAAAGGTTAGTACTACCATAAAGAAATCGCTAACAGCGGTCACACACAGCTAGCTTTCAAAGGAAGGCAATGAAACTACTACGGTAGTGTAGGACATGAGATAATTGTAAACACACCACTAGGTATCTAGATAGCTACCGGACAAAAATAGTATACATTTCATTTAAACTTGCTATCATGCTGCAGATAAGTGAGAATAAATCAGATCAGAGACATAACAATTGGCTGCTCAACTGTCTCTTATTAGGCTGGTGCGTGTGTTTGCATTATTAAGGCAGATTATAACAGCCCAGGGGCCAAAGTGAATATCGGTGAGAGAGACAGATTATTAGATGCGCCAAATTAAGGTGGTGGATCAAGGAAGAGTAAATAATGCTCGTCATGATTAAGATAGTTATTTCAAAAGGTCTTCAATTCGTCGCTGACACCACTTGTGTCACTGTCCAAATATTTCTGAGTAGCGTTGTACGGCCTGTACACCAAATAGAATTGTTGAATATCTAGTTACAGTTCTAAAACCTCCACTTAACAATTGTTTTGTAGCATTTCCAATGAGCAGCTAGTTAATTTGTTTTATATGTGTATATTTCACTTCTATGGCGTAATATGTGATTTGTGACTTTTATAATGAAATATCCATATTCCACTTTTTTTTCCAGGGATTTTGTCGAGAAACATTATGTGGAACTGAAGAAGGCAAACCCAACATTTCCCATTCTCATCAGGGAGTGCTCAGGTGTCCAGCCAAAGCTTTGGGCAAGATATGGTGAGACTGTTGTTTAAACATGTAACTACATGCCTGTACGGTATTGTTTGGGGCCATTTGTTTCACCCCTTTTGGTTCTATAAAATGTACTTGTCTTTCAGAGTTTGGTAAGGAGACCAGTGTGGCCCTTGACAACATGAATGCAGACCAGGTGGCTAAAGCGCTGGAGACAGTTGTAAAATCAAAAGCATGACTTTCCCAAGGGCTCGGAAGACAACTTCTCAAACATGAGACGGAGTGTCAATTGTAAATGACGTGTTACGAAAAAATCTTGCTGTTCTAATAAATATAAATATTGTGATGAAGCTGCTACATTTAATGCGTTCATTTGAGTTTAATTTATAGACATATCCATTTACAGTCAAGGCTGTAGGAGAGCTACATCATTGGTGAAACAAGGGCTGAAATCCTGCTCAAGGACTGGCCCATGTGGCTCCACACTGCTGTCATTGTGCAGGAAAGCATGCTAAGAACATATGGCTATTCACAGTGTTTACCTGGTAGCCGTTAGGTTCCACTGTTATTGGCTGAATGTTACCCTGCATCCCAACAAATCACTAAGTTGGAGTGAATTTCTTTTCAATTAAACCGTCTTATGTAACCAGTGGTAGACCAAAGAGAAAGCCAAGTGCTCGTCAGCATAACCCAGTAAGGATGTTATCTGTTGCTGGCAACGGCATCTTTAACTTGTTATATTCACACTTTGATCAGCTTTTATGAACCACTCAACCACTTTCTTTAATTACACCCTTTTATTGATAAAAATAAACAATCAGAATTGACAAACTGACAATTTTCACAACAGTTTGTGACAGAAACAACAGTAAACATACAACTATGAAATATCAGCTATCAGCCATTTGGGATGAAAGCGCTTCCACATAAGGCTGTATGTGAAGCACTAGGATCTCTTAATTGCATAGTAAATTATTTAAGAGTGATTTAATGATGTTCCCCTTTTGAGTTCTAAATGTATTTCCTTATACAGGAACATCTGTGAAAGGTTTCACAGCTTAAACTACAAACAGAATGCAGTGTAAAAGTACTAATACATTACTTAGAAAGCTGCACTAAACCATGCAAATATTCATTCTTAATTGTGTTTTGTAATGAAAATGGGTTTTGAGTGTGTTTACTGTGCCCTTGTTGAACAGAACCACTTGAAATAAAATGGTATGCGAGGAATTGTCAGTAAATGCCAGGTTTAGCAAGCTTACTAGATTCATAAAACATGGGTGAAACTAACAAAAAACAATCTTTACAATACATGTGAAGAAGTGTTGGTATAAGTAGGAGAGAATTCATTGTTTCAGAGGACACTAGAGACCAGTGTGACTAAAGAAGTCCTACATTTCGAAAGTCAGCAGCTCCTCCCAAATGCATGTAAATGATATCAACCAACCCCTGCTTTGAGAAAAATAAAGGTAAATAACTTATTTTGGACTTAAGGAAAATGACAGTAATATAATCAACATACATTTAAATGATGCATAAATGACAAGAAATGTTACCATTTCATTATTTCTCTTTGGTCGACTTCTTTTTCTGAGAAGAAAACACAAGACCATAAATATTAGTGTGTTTTATAAGTTTGTACATCCATATAAGTTCTCTTTTTTGGATAAAAAGCCATACCCCTTTAAACCACATTCCGCAGATGTGTTGATCTTGAGTGTTTCCTTTTGACATCAGTCTTTCTTTCATCACTTAGAGCACTCTACTGGACTAAAACCCACACTGCAACATACATTGTTCCTGAAAGAGCACTGTACTGGACTAAAACCCACACTGCAACATACATTGTTTCTGAAAGAGCACTGTACTGGACTAAAATCCTAGCTGTAACATACATTTGTGCTCAAGGCAGCACTCAGACCACTTGACACAGGAGGCAACCTCCTGCCATCTTCCTGACTCACGTAAATCCTAGTCTTGTAAATCTTATCCTAGTCTTGTAGGTCTAATCCTAGTCTTGTAGGTCTAATCCTAGTCTTGTAGGTCTAATCCTAGTCTGACTGTACCTGGCCCCAATTACCCATTTTTTGCCACAACAAAGGCAAATCAGACCGTTTGCTCTTGCTAAATCTTACTATTGCTTTACAATAGTCCACAACTGTTGATTTTGGTAAAACAAAGGTTTTGGTTATATTTTATCTATTACTTCCAGGTTTACAGCTACACAATAGCTTCCCTGACTTTCAGTGTCACCTCTATAGTTCTCATGTTGAAAGACACCTAGAGGAGAGTCCAATGGCAATCTAAAGCCTAGAATCAAGACTGCTTGGACTTTATTGACAGCTTTCTTATGCCTGCAAACATTATGTGATGACTAGTCTGGGGTATTCCAAACCGTGTCAATCTTATTGTCCCAGTAACTTTGGTGCCCTAAAACACAAGTGACTATGAACAAAAGGATTACATGTGTAAATGCTCAATCCTAAAGTGAAAACTGAGAATGGGCTCCACTGTCCCACTAAATAATTACAAAGGCCAACGTATTCATCCACGTCTTACCTTCCCCGGGGGGTTCTTGGCCGGGATACAAGTAACAGATCCCGTCGAGGCTTTGATGGATCTTTTTAATGCATCTTTGATTTTCTCCTTTTTGTCCTTCAGCTTTCTTTTCTCTGTAAAACCCAAAGACAATGTAAACAACAACAACAAGTTAAGGTTTAGAGAACCTGATGCAGTGGAACATGGGCACACTTACTCCTGCTTGGAAGGCTTGGCCCTGGGGCGGAGACGTCGAAGTCTTTCACAGGGTTTTCGGCAGCCTTCTTTTTCTTGTTTTTAATGACTTGAGTTGTAATCTCCTTCACAGCAGCATTCTCTGTGACTTTTTTCTTCTTCTTTTTGGGAATCTCCAGCTCTTCATGGGTCGGGGGAAGAGGCCTTTTCTTATTTGTGCCGTTCAAATTTTCTTTGACATTACGGTTAGTTGCCGTTTTTTTCTTACTCTGTTTGACTTCATCCTTTTCTGGCACCACTTCTGTCTTCATATCCTTTTCCTTTGACTCTCTCTGTGCTTTTTTCTTCTTTCGTTTGTTCTTCCTAATTCTTTTTATAGATTTCACTGACAGAACAAGAGTGGTGGACTCTGAAGATGGGATGGCATCTACCGTGGATTCACCTGTAAAGGAGATGGCCAATGTAACCACAATGATGACTGTAAAGAATGTTCACAGGAGTAATGGCAGTTACATTTGAATCCTAAATTCGGTAATATAACAGAATGATGGTAATGATACTGCCACGTAGTCTGACACCGTGCCTGGATGTTGCTAAAGGCTGTTTCTGGTTCAAGTTAAAAGTCTAGCTTTAGCTCTCCCTTATGCTTGTCATTCCTTACAGTCATTTATACCTGATAGAGTTAAGAAAGAATGCAAACTGATTTTATTTGGTTAAGAGTTCTTGTTAATTTCACTTGAACTCTGTTTTCCAAAAAGACAGCGCCACAGTGGACCCCTTCAAGTTGGTAGTGAAAGAAAATGGGAAAGAATTGGGTAAATAACAATAAATAAAAGGTTTTATTATTTCCAGGTAATGTCAGAAATAACTAATAACTGTGATGACATTGCTTTAATGGACTCACCATCCCCCTCTACTGGAGGCTGGCCGTTCTTCAGAACATCTTTTTTCTTCTTCTTCTTCTTCGTCTTTTTGTCACTAGGAGTTGAGTCAAAAGTCTCAGCGCATCGCTTCCTCTTTGCTGCTGGGGTGTCAGCGTTTGGCTTCTCTGTGAGGACCTCAAACTACAGAGTGATGAAAACAGAGCAGGAACAACAGAACACTGTTTTAGATCAAACATTAACTAAAAAACCTTCACTGTAAGCATTTTGTTTATTTTATTGTTGTACATCAGTTGTGCACAGAACCATACACAAACACAACTATGGCCTTGTTGGACTTACCTCTGGGTCCTCAGGTGGTGAATCAGTGTTAAGAGACTCTACATCCTCTTTATATTCCTCTTCTATGGCGGGTCCAACCTCAGCAGCTAAGCACACACAAAAAGGAATGTCATGACTCAACTGACTATGGTTTGATTGGGTTCTGGTGGGGTTCATGTTTTTATTTACAGTGGACCCTTCAGCAAGTTGGGAGGGGGGAAAACACGTAACATTTGTTTAAATAAATAGAAACATTAGTTTTGAATCTACCTTGTTTCCAGGTGATTTCCACAAAACAATGAACTGTGACCACACTGGAGAACAAAACCCATGTCGAAGTGACTCACTTTCTTCTGTAGGCTCCCAATTCTCCAGAACGTCTTCCTTAGTTTTCTTCTTCTTCTTCTTTTTCCTCTTGCCCTTTGTGTCACTAGGAGTTGACTCAGGTGTCTCAGTGCACCGCTTCCTCTTTGCTGCTGAGGGGCCCATCTCAAGAACCTGCTCTATGGTCACTTTCTCAGGCTATAGAGTTTGGGAAAACAGCAGCAAAACAAAAATTAACCAACCTTCACTGTAAGCCGTTTGCGTATCTGACCATTTAATATAAACTGTGCATATAATCACACAGAATGATGGGCTTGTTTCACCTCTGGGTCCTCAGGCGGTGAACTGGGGATGAGGGGCTCCACATCCTGAATCCATTCTTCTTCTACGGCAGGTCCAACCTCAGCAGCTAAAGACACACAAAAAACAACGCGGTGACACTGGCAACTTGTGGTAAAGCCGCTACAGTTTGATGGAGTTCTGGTGTCATTCCCCCTTGCCTATGCAATTTATTTACAAGATTATTTGAAGAACTCCAAGAAAGCTTCTGTAACTTACAAACTGCGTTAACCTAACGACAATCCTGTCTCACACTTTCAATCCTTTTTACTCAGCTTATGTTGCTATCCATTGCTAAGTTAAAACCTGCCTGATACTGTTTGGTGTGCAACCTTTCTGGCATGTAAACTCATCCAGATGTCTAGAGCAGTCCACGCATGGTTCCTCTTTCCTCATCCCCAGGCTACCGCAAACAGCGGAAATGAGTCTGGAGCAACAGCTCCCCCAGATCGGCCTCAGTGGCTGTGACAGTATTGTTGTACGGTAGTTAACATGGCTTGGAATGTATTGGAACTACGCTACTCTGTACACTCAGCTGTCCTGCAATGACATTACAACGTAGCGGTTGCTTATGGGTTCGATTCCCATAGGCGGCTGGGCGCCAGTAGGAAAGTGTACACGCTACTATAAGTGAACTACCTGTAGCAGAGGGTTCCTCTGGGACTTCTCCAGGGCAGTCGGTCTTGTCCTCTGAGGTTGTGGAGGTCACAATGTGATCCTCTGCCTTGAGCTCCTCTGAAACGGCGTCCGTCGTTTGGGCATCCTGCTGACTTTCAGGCGTTCCGTCGTCCTCCTTGGCACTCTCCGGCACGGAGGAAGGTGGGGTGTCCACCTCAGGGACTGACACTGTTACAGAAGGAGAGAAGGGAGGCTGTGTATCACCCGAGACAACCATGTGCAACTACACCGGAGAGAAGGGAGGCCGTGTATCACCCGAGACAACCATGTGCAACTACACCGGAGAGAAGG
>JACXGK010004732.1:0-21414 GCA_016801125.1 Novumbra hubbsi
TCTAGGCCCAGTGTCTAGGCCCAGTGTCTAGCCCCAGTGTCTAGGCCCGGTGTCTACGGATGCTGCAACATAAAATCCAAGATGGTTTCTTGAGTGTGGACTGAGGTTATTTCTCCATTAATAGAGGGGTTCTATGCACCACACTGAAATGTTTATCCACACAAGAGCTCAGGAGGACTGCAAAACAGGTGTATTTATATAAAAAAACCGTAAGATGCAGATCAGTATGCTGTTTATATGTCTGCAACGCTCGATTCTCCAACTTTAATTACAGAACAAGTATATACACGTCTTTGCCCGCTGGCCAGCATAGCTTTTTGAAAAGTGAGGCTTTTTTTTATTTAAATAGAAAATTACAACCAAATGAGCCGGTAAACCAGAACCCCTCCAGGACCACCGACTTCCTCCACCGGCAGCAACCCAGATGTGGCGGTTTCTCAGGACATCACAGGGGCCACGTGTGAAGCCTGCTTGGGAGAGACAATTACTTCTACTTCAATCATTCCTTCATTTTTAGGAATTGGCAAGAAAATGAATGAAACATTACCGGTCTGGTTTACTTTGGTTTTCTGTGTGAGTTTAAATCCAGTCCTCAATCGGTCTGTGATTTCGGTTTACATTGATCGTTGTTACGTTGTTTTGTCCTCAACGAACAGTAAAGATTTGCATCTTTAATTAATGTCGTTCATCTAGACCCAATGTGTGATTTTAGTGATCCCTTAACTTTCCTGAGCAGTGTGTGAACTTCACCGTTGTGTGTCAACGATCTCGTGACAGGCAGCTTTTCATTAAGATTTCTTTCACTATGAGTGGGTGTATTGGAGAACATGTTTACAATAGCATGGCGTGGTTTAATTGATCACATGGGTCGAATGATATCTGGAGAAGTGTGGACTCTGGTGCCACATCGCAATACGCTGTCCATCTGACGAGCAGCGTGATATCCCGGAGCACGTCTATTTAACGAGACAGCTGTGCTTGTCGGCGTCTCTGGGTAGCGGGCTGTGGGCTATTCTGGCTAATTGGATCTCCATTCGCTTTTTGTTTACTGCGTTTGCTTACGGTTTGTTATTAATGCTTCTGATCCATATAGGGGACGCGATGGGCCGTTATTCAAGTGTTACTTCAACCGGGCCCGGATGGCTCGCCACCACCATAGATGTGCGGTACCTGTTAGCGTGTTCATACAGCTTGATGCTCTAATCTACGCCTCAGTAAATGGATTTGCTCCGCATTGCTCTGGGTGAAACCAAAGCGTCTTCATGCGTGCAACAGGTGAAGCACCCTGACTGCACGGTGGTCCCTGGTCATCGCCAAGACCGCTTCGCCTCATTCTGAGGACGTCCACCATGCTGCTGAAGGGCTACAACCAGTCGGCATAAAGAGGTCCCTGTTAAGGTGAAGAGGTCCCCATTTAAGTAAGGAGGTCCCCTTTAAAGTGAAGAGATCCCCGTTACAGTGCAGAGGTCCAAGTTACAGTAAAGAAGTCCCCGTTACAGTGAAGAGGTCCCTGTTAAAGTGAAGTGGTCCCTGTTAAAGTAAAGGGGTCCCTGTTACAGTAAAGGGGTCCCCGTTACCGTGAAGAGGTCCTCGTCACCGTGAAGAGGTCCCCTTTACGGCAAGGAGGTCCCTGTTACAGTAAAAAGGTCCCTGTTACAGTAAAGAGGTCCCTGTTAAAGTGAAGAGGTCCCCGTTAAGGGTGAAGAGGTCCCCTTTAAAGTAAAGAGGTCTCTGTTAAAATCAAAGTGGAATACAATAGCTAGACGTTGTGGTGTATCCATTAACCCCTCACAGCACCTTGGCATTCTGCCGACGGAACACAAAGCCCCGCACAGGTCTCCGCTACACCTTTGGTACACCTCCTGTACCAGCACGGCACCACCAAAGCCCCAGACGCATCCTTAACGTCGCCCAGTGGCCCACGGGGACCTGGAGGCATTGGAGGGGCACCGAGCAGCGGGACGGGAGGCCACGGGGACCAGCGGGACGGGAGGCCACGGGGACCAGCGGGACGGGAGGCCACGGGGACCAGCGGGACGGGAGGCCACGGGGACCAGCGGGACGGGAGGCCACGGGGACCAGCGGGACGGGAGGCCACGGGGGATGGGTATCGTCTGCCGGCCACAGGGTACACGGCGACCCCACGGCAACATCAAAGCAATGCTAAGTCAGGTTGGCGTCCGCACGCGTGTGTGTGTGTGTGTGTGTGTGTGTGCGCGCGCATGTTTGTGTGTGTATCAAAGTCAGGTCGGCGTGGGCCCCCAGGCTATCCTGATTCGTGCACATGTTCTTCCGTTGCATATTAAAAGCGTAACCCCCCCAAAGCTTACCTTAACCCCAACTCCATCCCACAATCCCCCGGTAAATCAGACTGGAGGAGCAACAACATGATTCATCATACATATTTATACACACACACACAATATACAGTAGCAGTCACTTAAATAGGAAGGTGTCTAATATTTTCACAGGCACTGTATTTACATATTTTTACTAATCTGCCTCAAAATGTTGTCCTAGCTCCAATTAAAAAAATTACACATTGCTTGTGGAACTCACTGTGTAAACGTACGTTTTAAATGTTAAAGAAAAATGAGCTTACAGGCTAGACTAGCGTGGAAAACATTGCCTCAGGTTATCCTGTCAGAATTAGTCATGACACATCTAAACACAAGCAGCTCATCACCTCATGACGTGTCTACCGTGGGAGAATAAATACACTCTCCTTTCAGGAACTACAACAGGTATAGAAGCAACCGGAAATAGCATTCGGTCGCAGCGGACTGACGCTGAATATTGAATCAGACCACGAACCGCTGGTGGAAGGGACGGAGAAGCAACCGTCTGTAAGAATTACACATCATTACATCACAATAAATGATTCTCACTTTTGCTCTCCATCTTCCTCTCTCGCTGCGCACACACACACATACACACACACACACACACACGCACACACACCATACCCACCATCCACAGCACAATGCCAGGCGGTTGTTGGTATTCGGCTGGGGTCATTTGCCCCCCTCCCCTTTCTGCTACTCCCGGAAAGACCGTGGAACACTGTGCCAATGCTAACGTTGGTAACGGTGCCAGCCGGACCTCTTAGAGATTATTCCACAACACTCTTATCCTGGCATGATGAGGGAAGGGGGAGGATGAGGGGTGTGGAGGTGGGGGCGGGAAGAAAGGGAGGAGAATTGGAAAGGAGGAGAAGTAGAGAGGAATGAGAGAAGGAGTAATCGAGGGAAAAGAGAGATGAGGAGAGGATTGAGAGGAGGACAGGATTAGGCGTAGATAATTAGCTAGGGTGTGTGTGTGTATAGACGTGTGTGTGTGTGTGTGTGGGGGTATAGACGTGTGTGAATCCACGTAACATGCCCCTGAGCCGATAGTGGAGAGTTAGATCCTCTTTCACACACCCCTTCTCCCACAAAATCCCCCCACTCAAGAAAACACAGCCGCTCTCCATCAGTCGATACGATTTTACAGCTCAACCCCTAAAACCCAAGGACTCTCTCACTTCTTCTGCTACAACCTCCACCTACCAGCATCCACCCCATCTCCATCCACCCCTCCACCATCTTACCTCCACCCTCCACCTGCCTCCAGTAGCCTCGTAAATGTTTAGCTAGCCGGAGCTGTTTAATTTTACAACAAAACACGACTTAAGTAGTCCACCGGTTGGTTTGGGAAACACTTGACGTTTATGTTAAACCAGCCTTGCATTCAAGATGAACCATTTCTCAATGTAAAAACCAACTCCAAGAATACTAATCATAATGAGGAATATGTGTTATATAAACTGGCCATGCTGAGCATTATTCCATCTTCTGTCTCCACGGCTGCAACTTGTTTTCTCTTTACATGTTCAAGCATTAGTCACGCCAATAGAGTTCTGTACTACATCTCTATAATCAGTCGTGGTGGGACTATATTCTATGTCGTGGTTGGACTGTATTCTATGTTGTGGTGGGACTATATTCTATGTTGTGGTGGGACTATATTCTATCAGTCGTGGTGGGACTATATTCTATGTCGTGGTTGGACTGTATTCTATGTTGTGGTGGGACTATATTCTATGTTGTGGTGGGACTATATTCTATGTCGTGGTTGGACTATATTCTATCAGTCGTGGTGGGACTATATTCTATGTTGTGGTTGGACTATAGTCTATGTTGTGGTGGGACTATATTCTATCAGTCGTGGTGGGACTATATTCTATCAGTCGTGGTGGGACTATATTCTATCAGTTGTGGAGGGACTATATATATATAACAGTCATGGTGGGAATATATTCGATCAGCCAGGGTGAGGAATCCCATAGCATAGCAGACACAGACCATGTCTCATACATTTCCCAAGGGAACATACACACACGTTAACATTAACAAACATTCCCAGGACACTAAAGCCAAAGAAGTCTTAAGTCTTTCGCCTGACTGCAAACTTCCAGTGATACTGATTAAGGTGTATGTGTGTAGAGAATGTGTGTGTGTGTGAACAGTGCATTTTGGGGGATTTTGGAGAAACTCTCAGTCCACGAGTATGAACTCAAGGTCTTAACGGCTTGCCCTAAAGCATGTCAAACTCGCGCTTGCACACACACACACACACACACCTCCCTGGAATCTGGTTCCACCAAGTGGTTATAGTCAATCACTCCATCAAGTTCTTTTCACCCCACTGCAAATCCCACCATTAAACTTGATTATAGACATTATACTGCAATCATAGCATGACAGACTTAATCAGAACACTAACACTGTGTTTCACAATCACATCACCCCGCCTTAACATAACGACCACCCACGCCACTCTACGTGCCCTAAGTGTCCACTGGGCACCCTACGACCTTTACAGGACACTCATGTTGACCAGGACAAATGTAGCGCCCCACTAAGGTACTGGTGTGGCATTTGGAACTCATGAGAGACAAGCAGGTAGGGAATTATAAATGCAAACCGACCTGCACAAGTTCTATGCATGCATAAACATTAAGGGAAAACGTAATCATCACAGCACGACATTAAGTCAATTAAACTTCAGGGATATCAATCAATCCATTTAGGAGGCGTAAGTGATTGCAAATCAATGTCAAATGAAAGTGACTACAGGTGCACTGGACAGCCACCAGCAAGACAACCCCAAAAAGGGAATGATTTTGCAGGTGCTGGCCACAGACAATTGCTCTCTCCTAATACCTCCGGATTAATTATTTTCTAGTTGTGTCTTTGTTGCTGCTGTTAGCATGAGGTGGTACCTGCTGCCCATTCAGGTTGCACAGGGAGTCCAGCTCCTCCAGGATGACTCAACCATACGTGCTGGCAGAAGAAGGTTTGCTGTGTCTCCTAGTACAGTCTCTGGAGCATGGAGGAGATACCAGAAGAAGGACCCTTTAAACGAGCAGATGGACAGGGCCGTAGAAGGGCATCAACCCAGCAGCAAGACCAATATCTGTTCCTGCCGCTGCGAAACAGAGGAGCACTGCCAGAGTCCTACAGATGAACTCCGGCAGGCTACAGGTGTGCATGTTTCTCCCCAAACTGTCAGAAACAGAATCCCTCGGGGACGTTATGTATCGGTACATCCGACGCCACCAGGTAGCGCCACAGCGCTCACTGATTCCCTGATCCAGGTCTGGGAGGAGATCCCCCCGGACACCATCCGTCGTCTCATCAGGATCATGCCCAGATGTTGTGGGGAGTGAATACAGCGGGTGGGGCCCATACACACTACGGAGTGATATTATGAGTTGCGAACCGCATGGGATTTCAATGGATTACTTTGAGTTCTTGCCCTCAATCAATTGGTGATTTAGTTTAGTTTCCATTGTTTGTTTTCAACAAATTTCACAACATACAGCAAAGATTTTGATCTTAAATGTATTTAGTTGATTGAGATCCGGTGTGTGATTTAAGCTTTTCCCTTAATTTTTTCCCCTTCTCTATATACTGTATATTTACACACAATTTACAGCATATAGCCTTGTCTCCTCCCGTTTTAAATGAATCTACATTGAACTCTGTCTTCAATGTGATTGTGCCAGAAAAATATAGAGCTATTCTTATTATCTGTGAGGAACTGTCCTGCCTTAAGCCTGGCCCAGTGATCTCTCAGTAGGCTCCAGCAGACACTACGTCCCCCAGCTCACCAGACTAACTCCTAACTCAAAAATATTTCTTTCGGCCTCTTTTCCTCTTCCTCGTATTAGGGAACAGTGCCTTTGACCAGTCATGCTCTGCAGGACAAATTTTAGAGGTATTGATGCCAATAGGACATGTCAAATGGCTTTTTACTGTGAATTGTGAATTGTTAATGCATTTAATAATGTGTGTATGTACATGTGTGTTTCATCATGTGTGTATGTACTTGTGTGTTTCATAATGTCTGAATATACACGTGTGTTTCATCATGTGTGTAAATACACGTTTTTCTTCATGTGTGTATATATACACACGTGTGTTTCATCATGGGTTTCTATTATTTTTCATTCTTTTCTCTCTTGTTTTTATCTAATATCTATCTTTCTCCCTCTCTCTCATCTCCATCTCTTCTCTCTCTCTCTCATCTCTTCTTTCTCCCTCTCTCTCGTCTCCATCTCTTCTCTCTCTCTCTCCTCTCATCTCTTCTTTCTCCCTCTCTCTACTCCCCATCTCTTCTTTCTCCTTCTCTCTCCTTCCCATCTCTTCTTTCTCCTTCTCTCTCCTCCCAATCTCTTCTTTCTCCCTCTCTCTCCTCCCCATCTCTTCTTTCTCCCTCTCTCTCCTCCCCATCTCTTGCCCCCCCAGCTATCTCTCTCTATGCCGCTGACAAGTTTGTCTGTTCAGCAGTTCTTCCTATATGCCAGGACAAGCTCATGCTCACATGCACACGCAAACACACACTCCAAGGAACAGACATACAACTTCATGAAACCAAGCAAGCAAGCACACACACGCACGCACTTACACACACACCCACACACACACGCATGCACACACAGCAAGATCGATATAACCCAGAGGTTGACTTGAGTTCAAATGAAGTACCTAGTCAACATCCCCCGACACACACTTTGCCTTTATTTAACAGGCCGCATTTTGCAACCAAGTACCAGAGTACTATCCCTTCTGTCCAATGAAAATGGGACTGCTGGCATTGCATGGTAGTAAGGAAGATTTAACGTGGCAGACATTGCTACACCATTGATAAATGTGTAACTAAGTAGGTATAGCAAATGGAGACATAGAGATATATTGGAATGAGAGTGAAATGAGAGGAAGAAGGGAAGAAGATGGAGAGGGAAAAGAAAGACATCAGGAAGTAAAATGGATCAACAGACATTGCCAATGCTGTGAAAGAAGGGATGGAAGAAAGATGGCGGTGAAAGAAGGGATGGAAGGATGATTGCTGTGAAAGAAGGGATGGAAGGATGAAGGCTGTGAAAGAAGGGATGGATTAAAGATGGCTGTGAAAGAAGGGATGGAAGGATGAAGTCTGTGAAGGCAAAGATGTAGGAGTAAAGGATGTAAAAGCAAGAATGTAGGGATGAAGGATGTGAAAGCAAGGATATAGGTTGAAGGAAGGAGAGTGGCAGGGAAGAATCAACAAGTTTATTAAGAAGAATTGGAGAAAGTGGAACACAAGCCGCATCCCTAATGTCCCTGGGTACCATTCTGTACACACACACACACACACACATAATGGTCCCCTCTGGGGATCTTCTAATGTTCAAAGACTCCAACATGCTACAGTACTGTGAGTCATTTCCATACATGATAGTGGTATATAGTCATATTAAAAAGGGTTATTTACATAAAGCCTGTCATTCACACTGGGCCCGGCAGAGCCGAACAGAGCAGAGACAATCTCTTACAGCCAGGCTTCATAAACTCTTATTCAAATACACACACACGCACACAATACACACATAACACATTAACGCAGGCAAATACCAGAGCACATAAGCACGCAAACACACACACAGATTTGCAGTTTGCAATATGTACTCAGTGAACTGTTTCCGTGGAAATGAGCTTCCAAAGGTGTTCCCCAACACTGCCATTAATTTAATTAAACGAAGAGGCTGCACGCGTCCGTCGAGGCAATGTGATGGACGAGGCTGTAAAGGGAGACGTCCTCAAGGAGAGACAAAAAATAAAGAAATATTCGCTTCCTTCCACCACGATAGCCCAGAGTCTCTTTCAAACCATTGGCTACAAGCCCATGGGCTAAGAGCAGCAAAAAGCCAGTTGTTAACCCAGTATGAAGACTTGCCCCAAAGATGTTGGACTGGTTGACAGTTTTTATTCTCGCATCCATTTTCACGTCCACCTCTAGCAATTCAACCCCGGCCTCTTGAGGAAAACCTAAGTTCCCCTTAAAGTGGGATTAGTAAATACCAACAACTGGCAAACAGAAAACTTTCCGGAATACTTCAATAGCAACAGACAAGGTTGAATAAGAGCCACTAAAAAAAGCGTGTTAATCCTTTGATCCAATGCAAATTCATAGACTTGAATAGAAGTCTCATCAAAATGTGTAGCATCCGAGTTGCATCCTCTATCCAGCTTCATGCCTTAACCCTGTGGAGTTAATTTGCATTTCTAATGCAATCAGACACCTGAATGGTCTGCTTGTTACTTTAGAACACTTATGAATGACACACCCAGACACACAACAGTCAAAACTGTCTATCATCTGTTCCTCTGTGCTCAAGATGAACACTACAAGAGCTTATCGATATTAATAAATCATGTGATAATTACTGATGATGTGTGAAGAGAGAGCAATAGGAAATGCAATTTACATATCACTTTCTCTTTTAAAAAAAGAGAATATTTTGACATTGAAGACACTGAAAAACTGGCATATTAATATTAATGAACACACAGCGCACATACAACTTCAGAAGCTATTTTGAAAACGTGATTTGAGTCATTCAACTTTCAGGTTCTGGGTTTGACCATTCATCCAGTATATCAACGTTTGTTGTCCCCCATGGAGGGCAGCTTCTGCTATTTCTGTTGCACAGTTTCAATAAATAGATTTTGATGCTAACTGTGTGGCTAATGATACTAACTCCTAGCTGGAAAGCAAGTAAAGAATGGCTTATCATGCTATATGACACCACAGGCCTTCAGGCACAATTTCACCTAAATAGGACTTTTTGTGAAACTATCCCTTTAATTCTCTCAGGAAATACCCCAGGTATCCAGCATGCTGTGTTGAGTGAGTAGTCCACGGATGTATTTTAGTGGCTGTTGATATCAGTAGGTGTGATTTCAGGTCAGCTATACCTGTGTGAGGACCAAGGCACAGAAATCCCTCATGTTCTGCTTTGTCAGCCAGCCTTGGAAGGAAAACACATGGTCCTATTCTACATGGAGTTCATTGTAGGTGGTCAATGCTTTCAATCCAATACAATTGGTAGAAATGCAGTTATGTGGTTTTCATCAGGACACAGTGTGTCCCAACTGCTACACCCTGATCCTGAAGTGTGCACTTGTTCCCCGACTCTAAATCTCCGCCTTGTACTCACTCCGACCACAACTAGTGCTCCGGGCGTGAAGTAGGCGGCCATTTTGGACGCGGCTAGAACTTCAAGCTCATCTTTCTTACACAACTGTCAGTTCGAATCAACTGAAAAATTCCTCCATTTTCAATTTCATTTTCACTCATTCTCTCTTCAAATAACATGTTGTACAGAAATAGCTGGTTCGGAAGATTGGTCTCCCCACCCAGCCTGCTTCCCAAATGGAGCCCCATTCCCTGTGCACTGCCGCACTCCCGTTAAGGATCCGCGAGGATGGAGGGGATAAGTAGTGTCCTTCTGAAGGGAGTAGGTTGTCACTGGGGGACGTGACACAAGAAATAGCAGCGATTTGCTAGTGATTTTCATTCTACTCGGGGGGGCAAGGCCACAATCAATCTCTGTGGATTTCCTCATAGAGATGGACAGAGGAGTCATCCATGTAGCCATCCTATTATAGAATCAGCTCCTCCGTGGGAATTTAACTGTGGGTTGTTGACTAGTCGAGGCCGTCTGAACGTGGAAGCAGCCCAATAGAGTGCGGTTCAGGCAGCATATTCTGTGACCCCCCCCCATCTCCCATTCACCCTCTGTCTTTCTCTCATTCGTTTTCTCTCCCTGAGTGTGTGCGTGTGTTAGGGACGTATGCGTTAAAACAGCTATTAACTAGCCAATCAATAAAGTTCTATTCACATGTTCCTTATGAGAACCCAGCATGGTGATAACGGAAGTGAGAGAATGACAGAGGGAGGGAATAAGGGATGAGAAACTGAGAGAATAAAAGAGCGAGAAAAAGAGAGAAGGAATAAGGGATGAGAAACTGAGAGAATAACAGAAAGAGAGAGAGAGAAAGAGAGAGAGAAGAAATAAGGGATGAGAAATTGAGAGAATAACAGAGAGAATGAGAGAAAGGGAATAAGGGATGAGAAACCGAGAGAATAACAGAGAGAGAGAGAAAGAGA
Organism: Novumbra hubbsi; assembly: GCA_016801125.1. NCBI lineage: Eukaryota > Metazoa > Chordata > Actinopteri > Esociformes > Umbridae > Novumbra > Novumbra hubbsi. Next base: position 10,477 of record JACXGK010004732.1, read on the forward strand.
GAGAGAGGGAATAAGGGATGAAAAACTGAGAGAATAACAGAGAGAAAGAGAGAGAAGGAATAAGGGATGAGAAACTGGGAGAATAACAGAGAGAGAGTGAGGGGGGATAAGGGATGAGAAAGTGAGAGAATAAAATAGAGAGGGAACAAGGGATATAGGAAAAGTATTGTGGGAGAGATAGGAAAGAAAAGAGTAGGAGAAGGAGTTTCAGATGTGGCCGCCATCCGCTAACATATTGGAGAAACACAGACACAATATACTACGTGGTTTCTTATTCTCAGACAAGCTCCCACACGCATGTACACACACACACACCTCCTTTAACTTTTACATTCAAGTAAAATACTTTCTCCTAGTCCAGAAAAATCCAACGCCACTCGGGCTTGAAATTCATATTTTTTCTTAATCTTCCTTCCCTTTTTCTCTCCTCTCTCTGTTTCTGCTTCAGACCGTTATACAGGGAGCCGTACGAGGCTGCAATGACAACATGAAATGAGCTGAAATGAAAGTGGTTGTGGCAGTGTAGCAGTGTGAATAGGACAGTCAGCCTCTGAGAACCGAGGGAATGTGTCTCTTCGTCTAGACAGACACACACACACGCGCACACAACAAATTACACCTAAAAACACACACACACACACGCCACTTCTAAACACACACGCATGAACACAGACAAACGCGAGAATGCAAACTTGTACACGCAGAAAAAGCATGGGAAGCCAATGTGGCTCTAACAGGATGTATACGTCTGTTTTCCATTAACCCCCCTAACTACATCCTCCGCAAATATCCAACCTTCTTTTCCCATACCCCCGCTTCCCATACACACACACACACACACACACCACAGAGGAATGGACAGAGATAGCCTGCAAGACAGGAAAGAGTTCTCCCTCCCACCCACGTTCCTGTAACGTCTCCCAGGGAAAGATACGGATCAATCCTGGCTTTCCCAATACGGGAATTCTGTGGGTGACTTAACAATTCGGCAAACACACACACAACGCGTTGAACATGGGTGAAAGAGGCATTGTGGAACACATCTTATCTCTTCAATGATCACGTGATTAAACCCTGACCTCATGATCAGGGGATTCCTTCGGGATGGTTGAGATGTGTACAGGATAATGCAGCAGTCCAGGCCGCCTCGCCCTGACGGAGCCATACCAACGTCAAGCTATGTGGGTTGGTGTGGTTTAGATCGGTACAAAGCCATAGTGTTTGAGCCCGTTGTAATGAAGCAGTTACTTACGTTGGGTAACACACACAACATAGTGGGGGAACTTTGGCCAAATAGGGATCTGATTTGCTCTAACCTTCAGGATGAACAAGGAAGGCTTGTTGAGAGTTCCCCCTCCGCAGACCGACGGAGAACTAATAAAAGGAGGCTCTACGAGGTCCAGGAGAACTGCAGACCCGGCGTCGCGACAGAACTTCTACAGACATACGGGTCCCCTAGGAGAAAGCGGTTCTTGTCTGGTATTGAGGGCTTAGTGACCATGTATACACACACACACACTTGACCCTGTTGACTGAAGAACACACTTCGCCCATCGATACGGGCGGATAGAGGCAAATCAGTAAAAGAATAAATGGGGTTTGTTTCAGAAGCTCAGAAAGCTCCCACAGAATGGAGGGCGGAGTACAATGTAGCCTGGTACAGTGTAGCCTGGTACAATTTAGCCTGGTACAATTTAACCTGGTACAATTTAGCCTGGTACAATTTAACCTGGTACAGTGTAGCCTGGTGCAGTGTAGCCTGGTACAGTGTTGCCTGGTGCAGTGTAGCCTGGTACAGTGTAGCCTGGTGCAGTGTAGCCTGGTACAGTGTAGCCTGGTGCAGTGTAGCCTGGTACAGTGTAGCCTGGTGCAGTGTAGCCGGGTACAACTGAGTCTGCTTGAACCGGCGGACTCAGTTAAGTTCCCAAAGCCAATGGCCATGTTTTTCTCACTAGGACAGCATAGGTGATGTACTCAAGTTCCTAAATCTTTCAGTTCAGGACAAGTCCCAAATCCACCGCTGTCTTATCTGGGGTTGTTGTAGGAGCCTTGGCCCCCGGCCATCCCTTTAACACAGAGATGTGAGGGGTAGGATGTGATGAAGACAGTGTGCTCTCCTAGCCAATATGGGTGAGTAGGGAGGCTTTGGTCACTTCAGCCTATACATGGGTTTTGTATTGTAAGTGGAGGAAGTTAGTGTGTGGGTGAGATGTGTTTGTGTGTGTGTGTGCACATTCAACAGCAGCTAGTCCACCCATATTTGGGTTAGTGAGCTGTTCTGGGAGGTATTTCATTTTGTGAGGGTCCAAAAGAAAAACTGTTGGAGAATAAATGCACAACACAGACACACACACATCTACCATCTGTGCTGTAACTAAATCAGGTCAGTGTCACAATGTCCACAGGGTAGAGATCAGCAGGTACACAGCTTGACCAGATCTGGAGACACGTCCATTATAAAGACACGACATCCTGATCTGGTAAACATTCATTATAAAGACACAACATCCTGATCAGGAGACACATCCATTATAAAGACACAACATCCTGATCTGGAGACACATCCATTATAAAGACACAACATCCTGATCTGGAGACACGTCCATTATAAAGACACAACATCCAGATCTGGAGACATCTATCATTAACCCACGACGTCCTGATCTGGACACATTACTGACCCACAATGGGATGACTCAATTGTTTTCGTCTCTCTGTCTCACCCCACCTCCCCCTTTCTCACCCTCTTTTTCTCATCAATTCAGACTCTTTCTCTCTGCGTCACCCTCATGTTTCGGCACTTTCCTGACGGTCATTATTTCTAACCCACTGAACATACAGACATGAAACCCCAAATGGACACGATGTCACAGGATTACACAGATCAGGTCAGCCAGAAATAATTCCTGCTGATAATGAGTATGGACGACACACTCTACTATACATCCTGTTCCTCTGTGTGTGTGTGTGTCTCTGTCCTTGTGCGTGAAATAATTAACAGGGCCTTCTGGTTTTCCGTCCTGGAGGTTGAGATGATGAAGTGGTCCAGACCTTATCAATGGGGTTTTAACCTGGGTCAGTCGTCACGCTGAATAACGACAAAGTGCCTGAACACGGACACTTTTATGTACACTTCACGCCATCGTTATATATAACGCACTATTAAAACGTACAGCGCCCCGCCTGATGGAAAATGCTTCTTATTGATGTTTCCCTCTCGTGTGTTAAGGACCCCGTTGTTACGATTTAGATTTAGAATAGCGCTTTTGGAGACATTGTGGATAATGTTAATGTGGTTTGCGTGTGTGTGTGCATGTCTGCGCATGTGTGTGTATTTCACTTTGCGCAGACAAAGTGGACAACGGACACGGACAACACTAAAGAACGTACTTCCTCAGCATTTGCTCCATTTCAGCAGTAATATGAAACACTTGGGTTTGATGTGGGACAGCAAGGTAAAATGAACAGATCCTGTCCTGTTCTTGAACAAGACAATTAACACTAACAGTTCCCTGGTCACTACGGGTAATTAAAAGAGGAAGGAACCTTTTTGTTGGACAACGATAATTGATCATGTAATGTGAAATGCATGTTTAGATAATCTCTTGAACGCTAACAGATGAGTTCCCCTCGCTCAGATAGAAAGGATACTTTTCCCGAACCAAACCCGGAACGCTAATTGAAGAAAATGGCTAAAGAAGTGGACCAGAAAATTACTTACCTTACACACACATACACACACATGCACCCAAGGAATCGCAAAACCACACACACACACACAATCACACACCAGGTTCAATCACAAGACGATTCCCTCTCCCACCAGTGAAGTGAACAGAACTCCACTTTGCAGTGTCAAATGACTGATTGCTTTCCGACCCTGCATTCCAAATGGCAAATCTGATGGAATACCTGAGAGTAGGAGGCTATTTGACACTTCACTCTCTACATTATGCAGTGCACTTATTTGACCAGAGCATATGGGTAAAAAATAGTACACTTCATATTATAAATAGTGCACTGAATAAGTAGTAGTATACAATTTGGGATGCAGGAAGATAGATTGATCTTCTACAGCCGGCGTGCCGCAAAGTACAGAACTACGCCTGTTAGTGTCATATAGAACTGACAATACTGCAGTCTGGATAATAGGGAGGAGACAGTCTGTTCTGTAACGTTTATTTCTATGTAATAGTCAGTGTACGATTGAGTATCACCATAGTTACCTAATAGGCTGATGTCTCGGTTGCTGTCTTCTTTCTCTCTCTCTCTTGTTGTCTCACCCTCTCCTCTCCCTCCCTCCATCTACCTCTCCCCCTTCTTTCTCCTTCTCTCTCTCTCTTCATCTGAGTCGAATTAACACTCTCTTCCACCCTCTAATATCTCTCTCTCTTCCTCCGTTTCATTCCCTCCCCCTCCGTCTCTCTCTCCCTCCCCCCACCTCTCCCTCTATCTTCCTTCGTTTCATTCCCTCCCTCTCCGTCTCTCTTTCCCTCCCCCACCTCTCTCTCTCTCTCTCTTCCTCCGTTTCATTCCCTCCCTCTCCGTCTCTCTTTTCCTTCCCCTCAGTCTCATTCTCACCCTCTTCGACTCTCTCGTTGTTAGAATGAATGTTGAAAAGCTCTCAGCTGAATTGATTGGCACTGAGTAGAGTGCACTTGAAATCAAACCAAATTACAGACTAGGTAATGTGCTCAAGACAACTTCAACAGCACACACACAAACACACACATTCATACACAGATCCTAAGCAGATGACATGATTGAGTTTTTTTTTTTTTTATATAGAGCCGTTTAGTGAGATTGGGACTTTGTCCTCTTTGCCAGTCTACTAAAGCAAACAGTTCCCACTCTACAGTACATGACACAGTTCCCTCTACAGTACATGACACAGTTCCCACTCTACAGTACATAACACAGATCTTACTCTACAGTACATAACACAGTTCCCACTCTACAGTACCAGACACAGTTCCCTCTCTACAGTACAGGACACAGTTCCCTCTCTACAGTACAGGACACAGTTCCCACTCTACAGTACAGGACATTGTTCCCTCTCTACAATACAGGACACAGCTCCCTAAATGAAGGCCAATAGATCAAAAATCAAACGTAGTGGACCACGTACTTTAAACCCATCGCCACCTCATGGAATAGTTCTTCTCTGTTCCGAGGGAACAGGTGATTTCCTCAGCCGCCACTCACTCTGTGTGCTTTTCCCCTGAATGCGTTCAGAAAAACTACGCGGCACTCGAAATGACCTTGCCTTTCAAATCCAAACATGTTGTGACCCCCGTACTCCCAGACTCCCCTCAGTTTGGTCTGTGAGAGAATGTGACGGGACGCGTGTGTTTTCCAGCTCACTCTGACCTCTGAAAAAGCCACAGCAACGTCATATAAAGTGTTACGCACACACACAAACACCATTAGGTGTTCCAGGAGCCTCGAAGGGAGGCGAAACATAACTGACCTTTAAAAACTCAAACTAGAGCAGTTTCAGGAATTGTCAGATATCTCGTCCCTCCACCCAAAACACACACACAACTGCAAACCATGGGATGCATGTTGTGTGGGTGTGTGTAACCCAAACCATGGTTTGGGGTACACACAAGCCCACACAGTACAGATCAGGGCTACCATTTTTTTCCCCATTTAAAAACGTATCATCTTCAATGTTAGGGAAGTGAGAACCTTCTGGAATGTCCTCAGTAACCTGTCAGGTCTATTCTTGGGTTGGGCCATTTGTTTCCGACTGAGATAGAGACTAAATTCCAGCCCCCTCAAGGACCTTAAATGCACCTTTGAGATGCTTCAAAATATCTTGATTAACTTGGAGAGAAAGAAGCTTTCAAAAGAAAAGTCCAAGCACTCAAGATCAAAGTGCCTCAGTGAACAACCGCGACAGTCCGTGACAGTTTGCAAATGGCAATCAACTAGAGTGACAGACACTTTAGTGTTTTTGCCCAGGATCAGACACTCAGGGGTGATAACAAAAATACATGAGAATGTTAGAGAAATGTCCTTAATTGGTTTTGTCTGTGTTCACCCTGTGTTCGCCTTACTCGACATAGTGGTGCAATGTTTAAACGTTTATTTTCAATAACCATCCTCTTCAATTATCATAATAATAATGATTCCAAATCCATCTCAACTCAGTGTTTGTGAGGTCACCACATTCTCGGTAACCTATGTTCCTGGGACGCTTTGACCATCTCACCCACAATCCACCAACACACATAGTAAAAACACACACGCAAATATCTACAGTAGAATAGCTATCGTTTAGTAGCAATAATACTGTGGTCTGATTGTCATTATCATTACAGTACATTGCTAATCTGATTTGCACTTATTGTTTTAGCATTGTCCAGCATGCACCTGGCACTAAGAGCTGACCCCTGTTATCCATAGAAACACCTGTTTCACGGCCAGAAAGACAACGTCCTACACCGTCACAAAACAATGTACTACACCGTTTGCTGCTCTGATCGAAAGCACATGCGTGAGTTCTACGCAGTCAGGGTTAGCAATTGAAAATAGGAGGGGCAAACCAACAAAACATGGACGTTACAACAACGTTTTTATTGTTCACTTTGATGTTGTGGACATTTTGTGCTGGTGTGTGGCAAAACCCCCGTATTAAACGTGTTTCAATTCATTGAAATTTCCACAATACTTTAGCCAGATGGACCGCTACACCGCTACTCGACCATAACAATGGAAGCATTTACACTGGCCCATGTCCAGGCTTCTAACTAGCCTACCCAGCACCTGCTCTAACAAGGGCAGCTCAATCCAGCTCCATCTTTACAGAGGGATACCAAACGCTAACTATACTTAGTGCTCTGCGATTTTAGGAGCTTGCACACAGGTCCAAACACTCTAACATCGAGTCAGACTCAGGTAGCGGTGTTGCTTTCCATTACTGTTGAAAACTAAGAACATCGTGTCCCTCTTTGTTGTTGAGTAATTCATTTGGTTATTACCTGCCGGATACTGAGCTGAATCCTCTATTCTTCAAGAAATAGCCTTTTCCTGCCAATTTCCTTTGAGTCTAGCATTAAATCAACACGTAGATTAATACACATGTACTATATTAAGCAGGATGGATTTCCTCAGCCACCGGCACCATTCACAGTTGACAGACACATGGCGGATTTTGTGAGCTGTTGACAGCCTCTGTGTTGGAATACTGTTTTGATGCTTTCTCACCGTTAATTGCACTGTCAGCTTGGATTAACATGTCAGATGTACTTGCAAGGTCAACAAACCTGCCTTATTGAGCGACACACACAAGTTGTTCAAAATGAATGCTCCCCAACAATATATGTTAATTGCACTGCAGTACAATATTTTGTCATTAAAATAATCTTTGGTCTGACCATTCAGCATTCACCAGTTTGAGTATAATCTTTGCAATGGAATTGGTTGTAATTGCAATGGATAAAAATAACACTGTATAAAGCTAGGTCGGTTGAATTAACAACAGTAAATTACTTTAGTACAAATTATGTAAATCAGGTCAATATAATAGGTTTGATTTACGTTGGATTTAAATTATTTAATTATGTAAGCCGGAACCATTTAAGTCAAGTAAATATCACACATTTAATGAATGTTCAATTTACATGATTTAATTACATTTGACGGAACCACTCCGATAATGTTGGAATTACCTTAATAATTTATGTGTAATTGTGACACATAATTAAAATACGTTTATCTTATGGTACATTTTATGAGTTCCAATCAGTTGGTTCATCATTCAAACTGTGCGTCCCAAACGGCACCCTCCAGTGTGCCCTACCATGCACGTGGCATGGTAGAGCACTAAGTCAAAAGTAGGGCACTATGCACAACGAGTAGGTGGGAGTTTGGGAAGTGCATAAGCCATGCGCTAAAATATCCCCACCCAGACGCATTACCCCCTACAAGACACGCACACACGCAGGTAGTAAGTGGCACGTCCAACGCGTGTTTCTCGACGTCTCCTGGGTCCCTAGCGCGCGTTCTCACAAAGCTTGGCATTTGGGAACAATCTGTTAGAGAGATGCACACTCTGTTGCAGTAGTGAGTCTCCCTCCGTTTCCCCCTTTCTCACTTTCTGTATGTATACAGTATATCATGTATGTCATGAGTATCGTGTATGTCATGTCTATCATGTATGTCATGTATGTCATGTATGTCATGTATATCGTGAATGTCATGAATGTCATGTATGTCATGTATATCGTGAATGTCATGAATGTCATGTATATCATGTATGTCACGTATGTCATGAATGTCATGAATATCATGTTTGTCATGTCTTTTTCTCTCCATCCCTCCTTCCTTTCCAATCATTCCTCCCTCTCTATCACTCATTCTCTGATACTAACCCTTCTCACTTTGTTCCATATCTCTCTCTCTCTTTCTGAGTTTCTCTCTTCCCCATCTCTCTTTCCGTGGGCCTTCACCAATCCTTTATTCCACAATTTTCTTACCCTTACACTTATTTTCTTTTGCTCACTCTCTCCCCGTCTCACTCTCTCTCCCCGTCTCACTCTCTCTTCCCATCTCACTCTCTCTCCCCGTCTCTCTCCCGCCTCACTCTCTCTCCCCGTCTCACTCTCTCTCTCCGTCTCACTCTCTCTCCCCGTCTCTCTCCCGCCTCACTCTCTCTCCCCGTCTCACTCTCTCTCCCCGCCTCACTCTCTCTCCCCGTCTCTCTCCCGTCTCACCGTCTCTCTGTCTCTGTACCCGTTTTGCAGCAGGTCAGACATTGTTTATCACCTCGGTAGGTTCCCACAGGACAGCTCGGCACTTCATAAGAAACAGTCGAGTCAGCAACCTGTGTATGAGTTCCTGTGTGTTGGAGTGTGGATGTGTGGGTGCACCTGCGTGTGTATGAGTGTGTGTGTGTGTGCTCTTAGACCCTGTGCGTGAACCCACACACAGTCTGTGTATTAAGGCAGAAAAATTATGTTGTCGCTGCTGGATGCCAGGCTCTGGAAACAGAGGTCATGGGTCAAAGCTGTCACCACGGCAACAGAACCACGAAACCATGCCTTGAATCCCAAAACAACTGGATGTTTTCATTCCGCCCATTCTGTTAAAAAACGTTTCATCACCACGCTTTGTTATCTAAAGTCCATGTTTGTCGGCCGCTCCTTGAAAAGGTTCAAAGACGGACGTGAATGGGGGTCGGACAAGGCCGGGAGCGAGCTTGCAGGGTCCTGGACCACCACAAGGAGGTGCTTGAAAGGCTGACATCCATTCACTCTGGGGGGGGGGCGTTCACTGACTTGTGTAGCCTTCCACAGGAACCCCTAGGCATTAAGGGTTTAGTATTCGAGTATTCTCTAGTATTCTCTGTATTAATTTGAGTCTTTTAGGATCTCTGTTCCTGGGCTGCAAACAGAAACAAAACCATAGCCCTGTGCGTATACATACTCAAAGTACTACAATATAGCCAAATATGCCCACAGAAATATGACAGTAAAAATACACAAGAGTCAGTGTCTCTTTATATTTCTCTTTATAAACTTGTTCTTTTAACATTTGTTTTATTATTAGTACTTTTACTTTTTAGCGGTACAAGTTGGGCTAAATGGGGAGAAGAGCACCTGCTTGATTACTTCAATGTACAAACACAGTCCCAAACTAGGCCAGTTCTATTGAAGTCGTGCCCGGTCCTAGTCGTTTTTGGTATTTAGATGGGCACACGGGCATCAGATATCCCACTCCTCTAACTACTACGAAGAACAGCTGGTGGTGGTGATTAACTAACTCTACCATGCCGGTGGGTGGAAACAAGCATCACCCATCCCTCAAACAAATTGAGGTCTGAAAACAATTTTCCATATCATAGTCTTCTTTTTAACATTTTATATTTAAAGAAAACACAGTGATAAATCTGACTATTCCATTTTAAAACCTTAGTAAATGCTTGTTGACTAAAATGATGACCTGTTGATGTAATTCACCGTATGATTCCATGGATAAACACTGGCCATCCTTTTTTGGTTGGAAGAAGTGGTTAATGGATTAAATGAACAGAAGTGGTGGAATAAAAAACATACAACAGACACACGCCTGACATTGGTCAAAGAACACACACGGCACAAAACACAGACAAGTCATCATGGAGCTCCACACTTTCCAGACAAACTTTGTTGACGTCCAGTACGCATTACTCACCAGAAAGCGTAGTACACAGCCTGTAACTAGCATTAGCATTCACACATTTATGGTTCTGTTCTCATCTAGTTGTGTGTGTGTGCGTGTGTGTGGGGGTGTGTATGCACTCCAATTGGGAAGTCCTGTTGAATAATACATGACAATAAATCATCTTAAGTATTAGATCACAGGTTCTTCACACGACTGTCATAGCTAACTGCTAGATACGATCAGGAAGGGAAGAATGGAGGGAGAGACAGAGAGAGAGGGAGAGATAAAGACACAGAGAGAGAGACAGAGAGAGAGAGAAAGAGAGAGAGAGAACGAGAGAGAGAAAGGGGAGTGAATAAGAAGGAAGGGAAAAAAAGGGGAAAAAAGGAAATATTTACTCTTTCAGTAGTAGAATGATGTTACGAATGACCCACATAATTAAAAGGACATTCCATAACATACATCTCGGTCCATATCATAGGCGTACATATATCTTGGTTTATATCATAGCCGTACTTATATCTTGGTTTGTTTCATAGCCGTACATATATCTTGACTCATATCATAGCCGTACATATATCTTGGTTTGTATCATAGCCGTACATATATCTTGGTTTATATCAAAGGCGTACTTATATCTTGGTTTATATCGTAGCCATACATATATCTTGGTTTATATCATAGCTGTACTTATATCTTGGTTTGTATCATAGCCGTACATTTATCTTGGTCCATATCATAGTCATACATACATCTCAGTCCATATCAGAGTCGTTCATATATCTCGGT
>JACXGK010004732.1:21514-36547 GCA_016801125.1 Novumbra hubbsi
ACGGTTTGTCCTCTGTTTAACTCACATTTCAAGCGAATGCTCTACATGTTTTCTGTATATCGTTTTTATGTTAGTTAGTCCTTTCATTTTACGTGTACAGTCCGTGTAGTTTGTATTTGTCTTGTTTTGGGATTAAATACACCTTTTGTTTGAAAGTATGTCTGCATATGGTTCCGCCACACTACAACACCGTGACAGGTTCATATCATATCCTACATATAACTATGTCGTAGCCATAGTTATATCTCGGTGCCTGTCGTAGCCATAGTTATATCTCGGTGCCTGTCATAGCCATAGTTATATCTCGGTGCCTGTCGTAGCCATAGTTATATCTCGTTGCCTGTCATAGCCATAGTTATATCTCGGGGTCTGTCGTAGCCATAGTTATATCTCGGTTCCTGTCATAGCCATAGTTATATCTCGGTGCCTGTCGTAGCCATAGTTATATCTCGGTGCCTGTCATAGTCATAGTTATATCTCGGTGCCTGTCATAGCCATAATACCTCTTGCTTAGAAAGAAATGTTTGTGGCACAATGAACCACAAGCTGCCATGACTGCAAGTCCCTTTGAATGAAGGTACGTGTTATAAGGCCTCTTTATCCCAACGCGGTCTGACATCCGCTGCCCAACCCCAGCCCAGAAAGACCCCAGGCTACTGAACCCTCCCCCCAACCCCCCACCCCCTTGTTTCACCTCCCATGATGCCCCATTCTTAACCTGCGTCGACAGAACACACTAGTGGGGAATGGAGAGGGATGTGTATATGTGTGAGTCTTGGGGCGGAGAGGGGGGTGTTCGCTAACTCCTCTGAGTCAACAAGGCCTGTAGCCGTTGTCACCCTGAATTCAAGTTCCCCGGCAACCACCCAGATCCCGGGACAGGTGTTAGTCATGGGCCGCCGCGGTCCAATCAGATGAGACCACAGGTATGAGTCAATTTGTGTGGATGCGGGTTGGAGCACGCCATGACTGACAGCCCAGAGAGAGGGGAAGTGAAGGACGCGGTCATGACGACCCCCCACCAAACTCAGAGTTCTAACCAGCAGCCGTGGAATGAACTGAACGCCCGTTAAACAAAGCCTCGGCTTTGACCATTGCTCCAGGCCGCCGATTATCTCCACGAGGTATTTCGGAATGTGAAACCATTTAGCAGTTTTCATTAGAGTCCTGGCGTGTTCCATGGTTATCTCGCTAACAGCGTGTTCAATTCAACACCGGCGGACTGACTAGAACTCCAGGCATTCCGGTTTGGAATTCAAAGAATGTCCGAAAGTCCTCTTTTTCCACTTAAATCTCCCACTTCATATTTGATTGCATTAATAGGTGCCGCATATATCCTGCTAAGGAATATTGTAGGGATTCTTACGTATTCCAGGTGAAATACTTATAGCATTCCTTACAGATACAATGGGTCAATCCAGGGGTTCGGTTCAACTGAGGCACAGCATGGAGCCAGGTCACGTGAACCATATATTCTGGTTGGAGGCACGTTCAACACAGGCTAGATACCCAGGTCCCAAACTGCTAGTAGGAGACACTGCTGACTAGCTGTTCTTCATGTAGCTCCAGGTACAGTTTCATGTCAATATGCTGAATAACACTGCGCTCAGGGCCCAGTGAAGCCTAAGAGCCTACAGCCATCACGGCTAACGTCATCACTGGGGCTCGGCGTCCCCCAAACACCTGTTCTCTTGCCAGTACACTCCTCAGCACAAACCCACAGGGACCTGAGTGACCTGTGAAGGGGCCAGGGTACCAATTTGAACACATAGACTATATAAATCAGATCAATTAGCATGCAAGTTTACATTTTCTCTTTCTTAAAGAGCGACTGGAAAAAAACAGGGGTCCACCGGTGTGTGATACATGTGTGCGTGTGATCCAGATATTGGTGTAAAGTGCCCACAAATACAACAGAACCTGACGAATCGGAAACGGAAAAGAATGAGGTTTGTGTACAAAAGAGAATGTATGGGTGTACAGAGGAAATAACAGTTGTGACCAGCTGGCATCAATCTCCTCAAACAGGCATCCTCTCTCTAACCTCATTCCCTCTCTCTGTCGTCCTCATTCTGTATCGTTACATCTCTCTACCCTATTCCAGATCCTCTCTCTCTAACCTCATTCCCTCTTTCTGTCGTCCTCATTCTGTATCGTTACATCTCTCTACCCTATTCCAGATCCTCTCTCTCTAACCTCATTCCCTCTTTCTGTCGTCCTCATTCTGTATCGTTACATCTCTCTACCCTATTCCAGATCCTCTCTCTCTAACCTCATTCCCTCTCTCTGTCGTCCTCATTCTGTATCGTTACATCTCTCTAACCTATTCCTGATCCTCTCTCTAACCTCATTCCCTCTCTCTGTCGTCCTCATTCACTATCATTACATCTCTCTACCCTATTCCAGATCCTCTCTCTAACCTCATTCCTCCCTCTGTCGTCCTCATTCTCTCTATATCGTTACATCTGTCTACCCTATTCCAGATCATCTCTCTATTCCAATCTCTCGTTCTTGTTCTCTATCATCCTCATTTTCTCATCTCTCATTAATTCTCCATCATCTTAATTTTCTCATCTCGCAGTATTTCTTTATCGTAGGCTCTCTCATTCTCTCGCTCATTCTCTCTCATTCTTGCGCTGTGTGTTTCTGGGCGTGAAATCAGTTCTTCCCTAGCCAAGTTCACACACTGGAATGATCGCAACGACTGCAGAGATTCCCTCCCTCCATCCTTCCTCTTCTCCCCAAATCTCCTCCACTACCTCCCACCCTCCCCCACCTCTCTCTACCCCTCCTCCGTCCTCTTTAAACCTCCCTATCTCCTCCTTAACCAGCTGTCCATCCTTACACCCTCTCTTCGTCCTTCCAGCTGATCTGTGGCAGCTATTTTGAAAACCCCTTAATGTGGAGGCAGAACCGGATGGCGACAGGGTGTGGCTGGCTGGCTGGCTGGCTGCCTGGCTGGCTGGCTGGCTGGCTGGCTGGCTGGCTGCCTGGCTGGCTGCCTGGCTGGCTGGCTGGCTGGCGGGCTGGCGTGCGCTTCTTCCAAATGTGCCGGTGTCCGGGCTTCGGCTTGAGGCCGAAACAGCTACAGAAAACCCAGCAGAAGATGGTGTGACGCACGGCAACGGGTGAAGCGAGACACCGAAAGGGTGGTGTATTTTGGGAGAGAGCGGGCAAGTTAAACAAGATGGTGACCATGCAGTGTAATTTGCTGCACATTGTCCCTCATGATGTGAGTAAAAGCCTGGGTAACAGGTGCCGTCTACAGCCCGCATACCATTACCAGCTCCAGAAATGACAGATGCAGCTGCAAAAGCAATTAACAATGATGTGCTCTCTCTGTTCCTGTCTCTCCCCACATCGCCTCCGCCCCCCACCTCACTCACCCCTCCCTCTCCCTTCATTCTCTATCTCCCCCCTGGAAACTGTACGTCTATGAATGCATTTTATTTAATGTGGGCTAATAAAGGGCATTAATTCAATAAATTAAAATCAAATCTTCGCTACCTCTTCCCCTATTTTTTCCTTGGTCCCCGTCTCGCGCCCAGAACCTCCCCCCAAGAACCTCCTTCTCCTCCTCCTAGATTATAATGTGTGACTCACTCATTGAATGTAACCATGCACGTGTGAGTGTTACTGCAGTAATTCATCTTCCTGGATCACCCAGAGAGACATGCCTGAACAGTGCCCTCAGAACCGTCGCAGTGGGATTGATTCTGATTTGGGACCAGTGCGAAGAATCGTCAACACCCTGATATTAGGGCATTGCCACTTGTATTCCACAGCCGACTAGCCTCTGAAGCTACAACGGGTTACGTTTCCAATCATATTCTGGCCACTAATCATCCCCCGCTTCCGATTGGCTGATTCGTCCCCTCACCTTTTCCTGTAAGGAAAAACGATAGACGTATGCAATCAATTATGGAAGTCTCTCGGGACAGGTGTGCCAGAAAATTGACAAAAATATAAAATACAACCCATTCAAGGGTGAGAAGTACTGCCTGTTTGGAATGAAGTCAATTGCATTTTCACGCAGCTGACGGGAATTAAAGTTGAATAATGGTGCATGTGCCAGTAGTTTTCAATGTTGCCAGGACGCTGTAGTCGTTTATTGTAACTCATGTAGGGAAATTAGCTTACAGTATATTCTTAACCTTTTTACAGGTATTTGATGGATTTCTTCATTTAGGTACATTGTTATATATATATATATATATATATATATAATGAGTAAGTATATAGATATATATATTTTTATTTTTGTAAGTGTACACTGTTGCAGACTTTGAACTAGCAAATGTCCTGAACTTTCACCATATATTTTAAAAACCTTGACTGGCAAAACATAAAAGTTTTAAAACACTTTAGAATTTAAAACACCTTGTTAATTAGCATAACATGCACCGGGAACTCTCCGTTAGAGCTTCAAAACTCTCGATCCAAACGACAGGTTCTTTTCTGATTTTCTTTAATGATCTAAATGTCACAGGGACCAAAAGAGGAACGATAAAACAGGGAGATTTGAAAAGGAAAAAAAAGAGGAAAAAAGATGTCGCTCGCAGGGTAAATCAAACGTGCGGTGCTGTGTGCACGAAACAACTTGGTACATCTTCAGTCACTCTCCGCCAGTTGAAAAGCGGCCTCGTCTGATGTCTGATTGGGGGGGGGGGTAACATGGGTGGGTGTGCGATGGAGAAATGACTTAAAAGGAAATAAACTGTGAGGAGGTGGTGAAGAGTGAAGAGGGTGAAGATCTAACATTGCTCCCTCTCTGATGTCAACCACACACCATCTCCCTTGTTCTCTCCCCTCACCTCCTTCCTTACGGCTTTAACACCTCTAACTTCCTCCAATCTCTTTCAAACTACCTCTGTCTGTGATGTCGCCCCCCCCCCCCGCCCGTGAACCCCAACCCTGGAAACAAGAAATAATCTGTGTGTCACATTGTCAACGGATCCCTTTCCCAGAGTTGTTCCGACATCATTAAGGGGTCTCTAACCTGTCGCCCTCGAATGGCTCTTCCACGTTCCTCCGGTCGGTTCCAAAAGAGAAGACGCTCTTGCGGTGGTTTGATGTCTGACGAGGCGACAGGAGCGGAGTGGAACACGCGCTTCCCACAACCACACCCTCTGCGAGACTCAGACACTCCTGTTGGTTGGTTGAACTACAACAGGTTGTTTCAAGGAGCAGCTAATAGACAACGCAGTCAACCGTAACACAGCCCCTGGGCCTCGCCTCAGGACTACCTGGCCTGACCACGCCGAAGTGGCCCTCTCCAGAGACCTCCTGGTGGTGTTGCTGACCCAGTTCCTGCCTGGAGACGCAGCTCTCACAGCCAAACTGTCTTTCCCCGTTTGTGTAGGACTGCTGGTTATCTGAACGTTTCAATATCTCGATGACGATGGACTTGACATGTGACATATTTATCATCTCCCTGGCACAGCCAGAACAGGACTGGCCATCCAGAGAGTCTGGTTCCACTCTAGGTTTTCTCAGGGTCTCTGAGCTACATAGAGGTTTAGCCTGGGTATCTGAATAATGCACTGCTATGGTAAAAAAAAGGCTTCATAAAATCAATTTGACTGATTGATTGCAGCAAGTAAATTTTCCTGTATTAAAGTAGTTATCAGGCTTTTTAATCAATCTTGGTGCGGAAAACCGACCCTGAGAATTCCACAAGGACAAATACACAAGGCCACATAACCTGGTTCACGCTGAGCTTTTTAAACAGTTTACCATTCAGTTTGCAATTATGAGCTGATCACCCAAAATCCACATCTAAATTAGACGTTTAGCATGTGTGTTGTATATGACTAATGCAACCATACTAACAGAATCATCACATTCTGAAGAAAATTGAAGCGTCAGATTGTGTGATACCATTTCGCTCAGACAGCCATTATAAAAGGAGGTTGGGTGAGTTTAATGTTTGAACCCCTAAAAAAAAAACTGTTATAAGAGCTGGCCATCCAGACATAGCAATGTAATGGGGCGAGGATGGGTTCAGGCAGGAAGGTGACCAAGAACCCCACTTTTATATGGTGTCCCCATTTAGATAGCTAAACCTGTGTGTGTGTGTGTCATTCAAACATGAGAGGTCACATTTGTTTTGGATCTCTCGTCTTCACATGACTCCTGGGAAGTCAGTCAAAAGAATGAACACACCTGATGAAACCTCCATCAATCACATGACTGGAATGTGTTCATACCCTAGCCACACAGACGCTAGTACACACACACAAACACACACAAATGCTGTATGGTAGTGCTTGGTTCGTTAGAGAGTTGTGTTTTGGCATCAACCATGCATGTTCCCTTTGCTGTAAGTGCCATGTGACCAAACATGAATGATTTCACCCTCACTATAGACAGCAAAACCATGTACCGTTATTTTTTACATTTAAAAGAGATGTTGTTGAGGAGCAGGGGATGGATTCAAATGCATTTCCAAATCATTTCTGACTCAAACCCCCAATGTGTTTCAGTTCATAACGTAAATTTTTTCCACATGAAATATGGACCGTTTTAATCTGTCTGACAAATGCAGTTTGTGATGTGTGACGGAAATAGAAGCTCTGAGCGTCAAAGAATGTCATGCACTATATTTCCTTGTGGATGTTAGAGTCACTAAGGTGGAAAACAAAAAACCAGAAACGTCGAAGGACCGGCCACAGCAGAGGGTCGTGTCATTTGGATTTCCACGAGGTAAAGCCCCACGTCAGAACTCTCGCTAACGAGTTCTGAGGGACTGACTGGCAACAAAGTCAAGAAGGTCTCCTCTTTTCACGCATACTTAATGAATCCACTGTGAAATGTGATATCGATAGTATCCTCAATTAGCCTTGAAAAATTGATCCATTCTTCTGTAATTAAATATCCCTGTCCTCTGAATCACTCTTGACATCGGTCGGCTTCTGAACAGGTAATGACTGAGAAAGGCAGGGCAGGTGCCCTACACACACACACACACACACAGGTTTTACTATCAAAGCGAGGATCAACAATAGTGTACCTATATCTACGCATAAGTCAACCCTAACCTTAATTATAACCCTACACTTAAAAGATAAAACATCTTGTAACATTTTAGGACCTGCTAAATGTGGCCCCTTTGCATAACTTGCATATGGTCCTCTTTCTCTCACACACAAACACACACACACAAAACAAATAAGGCTAGCAGACCCTGGAAGTTTAAATGACACTCTCACCCTCTCATAAACAAAGTATTGTATTTTTATGCTTTTGAAATACCATTACATTTCACAACACTAGTAGGTATAATGATGCCAGAACAAATCCAGAATGTTTCTGAAATGGCTCCACCCTGCAAAGGAAAGATAAAAATAATTTGATGGGAAACTGTGACATTTACTCTAAAATCCAAACGAAGATATCCTGCAGGCTAATATTAGAATAGCTACTGAAAGATAAACATGAAGACCCAGAAACCACTAAACTGAGTCAGAGAACCACAACATGACGGACATCCGGAACCCGTTGTGGTCGGGCCGTAATCAAAGTTCCCCCATAATTCAAGTGTGCTTGGAGCTGAAGAGCAGTCGCTTGTACAACAGTGTCTCTGCTGTGCACACCAAATGACCTCTGTTCTCTGACCAACCTTTCTTTATTGTCTAGAAGCCAGAGGTGTTATTCTGACCATTGAAACCCAGAACCGTTTTGTCCCTCCCCCCTTATTTCCCAAAATGTATTTCCATATCCGTCCACGTTGCTCATCGCCTGGCGGAAACGTTCAGGCATCCGTCCCCGAGGCCCCCTGCTGTGCCGATGCCACTGAGCTCGACGCGCGAGAAAAACAACAGCTTATCAACACTTTAAGCGTAACATCCCGATGTGTCCGTTCAGGTTTTATCACCTTATCGCTAGGCACGGTTTTGTTGGCCCACTACGCTCCTTCGATACACGCCAGTGGGGGAATTAAGACATGAGCATTATGCAACGACCCCCCCCCCCCCAAAAGAAGCGTTTATTGCCGTGTCGCCCGTGTGCCGCCATAGTGGCGCTGGTGCACGTACCGGTCTGGCGTCCGCTCTAGAGAACGCCGGCCTCCTGCTACGGTTTCGGCGCGAACTTGTGATACCTTGTTGATTCGGGCCGACGTCTCCTCGCTGGATTTGGTAGAGGACCGGGGGAGCTGACGTGATTGGACAGGACAGGCTTGGGTGAGAGCCAGCGAGTGAGAAGGACTGCTTAAGATCTAAATGGGTTGTTGGGCAGTGACAGAGGCAATTTAGAAAATTTGACATCCTGCTCTCTCTCTCTCGCGCTCTCTGACACACATTTCTTGCAATGTGCCTCAGTTTGGGGGTGAACATATGGCCAGATGCTGAGGGAGAGATGGGGAGTTGAGAATGTACCACGCACACAAGGTGTAGAAACAGAACATCAGGTCCACTATCTCCGGGTTGATTTAAATAGCATACAACAAAGGACAACACAAACTGTGGAGCAGCTGCGTTGCTATATCATGCAAGAATGGGAATATATTTCCCTTCCAAAACTACATCAATTGGGCTCCTCGATTCCTAAACGCTTGGAGAGTATTGTGAAATGAAGAGTTCATGCAACACAGCGGAGAACAGGGCCCTGTCCCAACCTTTTGGAAAGTCTATTCATGTATGTTTCCATTACTGTTTCAAAGACAATGAATTGAATGTTTAGAGCGATTAATTTGAAAGTGTTTAGATGAAATATTCAGATGAGACAGTTTCAGTTAACCCTGTGAAGATAGTCTTACTGGATTGTCTATCTGGAATCTCTGTAGCTCAGATGCACAACCTGTTCTCTAACTTTCTCTCTCTCTCTCTCTCTCTCTCTCTCTCTCACACACACACAAACACACACACACACTCACGCTAATGCATTCACAAGCCAACAGCAGAGAAATGTGAAGCTGTAACAATGCATTGTGGGACTGTTTGATGTGCAAATAGAATGCACTCACACATTTTTCACTACAATATAATGGTGGATCCTTTAAATGGCAATGTATGTTCTGTCAGTTATGTTCTCTCAAACTATTTCAACGATCTAGCCCACTATTCCAAAACTGTATGAATAAAATAGTAAATCTCACCCAGATGAGCAAAACGGAAAAAAACGTAAACTTTGTGTTTGAGTTTCGTGGATATCTGTCTATGTGTATGTGTGAGTTTGTGGATCCGTCTTTGCGTGTTTGTTGTTCTAACCCCTCGTGTTTCACTTTGTTGTGATTCTCATCATCATGTTCCACCTCTACAGCTCTGACCCCTGTTTCCCAAAACAAACCACTTCCTCAGAGACTCAACTAGAGGTATTAGTAACTGACCCCTGACCTCATCCAAAGGATTATGGGTATGAGGAAGTGACCTCTGCCGTCCATGCTGTGTGATTGTGTGTGGACAACACAATGTTTGCGAACAACAGAGAATTTCCAGCTGCAGCTGAAAAATAAACCTGTTTGTTTTTACAATAAATTAATTTAAAGTTTAACGTTAAAAAATAGGATCTGTGATGCTTGAAAGATCAATAATGCTCCAGGTCACCAATACTAAAACGATGTGCACTCAACCACAAACGTACCCATACCACAGACAAGCACTCCAACACAACGTCAACATGTAAATAGGAATAGTCTATAAATCATATTGCCATGTTTTGACATTAATATCCTAGTTTGCATTGATTTTTACATTGTAAAGAATTGTTGGAAGTGTTATATTTTAATACAATGTAAACACTCACACACACACACACGTTTGGAAGTGATGATTAATCAAGCCTAGATCTGATAGATATAGAACTCAGCGAGGGGTGGGTAAAACATACTTCTGAGAATCCATTATTGTGTGTGTGAGTAGATGAGTGTGTGTAGGTGTAGATGTGCGTGTGTGTAGTGGTATACGTGTGTGTGCGTGTAGGTCTGTATGTGTTGATGTGTGTGCGAAAGAGTTATGTGTTTTCCAGACATAATTCACAAAATAGGCCAATGAATTTTGTTTGATAGATTATCCCACTAACTTTTAGTATTTCTCAGAGGTTTTACCAGAACAGAAAACAGGTGTGTCCTAGAAAGACATAAGACATTTACATCTAAATGAATCAAAATGAAGTCAAATAGTCAATTTGGCCTTTTCACGCAGGCCCACCTGAGACTGGTTCCTTTCTAGAACATTTGGAGATGGATGTTGTTGGTATGGATTCACGGAAAGAAGAAAGGGACAAGAGTCAGGAATGGGGGAAGGGGAAGAGAAAAATAGCAGAGGAAAAGAGAGGTTGGGGAGTCGGGAATTATTTATAACCATTTAGACTCCCGGAGGAACCAACAAAATTTAATTTGACCCAGAGACGAATAAGAACAACATCAGAGCGACACTGGGAATTGTAAGGAATAGTCAAATAATAAAAATAAATATAGTAATAATTATCATTCCAATAAAACTTATGAAAATGACAACAACTTTTGCTGTTGCATTTACTACAGTTTACTACAGTTTACTACAGTTTACTACTAGTACTACTAGTACTGATCCTACTACGGCTACCACTGTTACTAATAATAATCAACTTAACCATTGCAGTACAATCATAACCATCTATGTCATCATGACCTTTATCACCTATATTATCCTCTATGTCTTCATCATCTCCACGGTAACCTCCAGACCGTGCTAGGCTAGGCCAGGCAGACGTGTGTTTGGCTGGACATCGAAATGCGTTGATGTGCGCAACGTTTGTAGCAAAGAAAACACTCCTGTCAAAAACATACATAACCTTTTGTAAAATAAATCCTCATTAGATAGACTGGACATGGCATTTTCTGTAGAGCATATAACAGACCTACCCTGCTCAATAAACAAAAAAGCGTAATTGGCATAGAAACGTTTCCAGGCCTCTATTTCGCCGTGCAGAGATTTGGAGGTATGGTCTCAAACGTCTAGAGAACCTCAACTGTAAGATGTCAAGATTATGTTAAATTTTCATGTTCAATTACTTCTGCTCCAATAGGATGGGCTTGTTTACATTTCCAAAAACAAATTTGTTCCATAATGAACAATACCTGGTGTTATATTATATCCCAAACAGACACACACGCGCCTACACACAAATCCAGGTAAATGAGACCGTCTGTGTGAACATGTGTTGGCTTGATGTGAGAGACACTTCTTGATGCTCGTCTTGCAATTCAGCACCTGTTTGCCAATTACCAACACACACTTTACCATCTGATCTGAGCAGTGAGTGTGTGTGTAAGAGACTGATTTGAACTGAGTAATGAATTTGACAAGACTTCGAGAGGTAAATGTTCATCATTATCCTGTTTATTTGGATATTGGATCTTTTTCATCCTGCCACAAGCACCAGATGTGTTTCCGTTTGATTAGAGAAGGTTAAAATTAGACCCCAGCAGGTCCGTAGCCAGCTATAAGGTCACCAAGGTCCGGACCTCAGTTATTATAAAAAAAGAATATGTATATCTTATAAAAACCCATTGGTAAAATATAACTGTATAATCAGGGGTTGGACTCCTGATGCGAGAAACACACAGTGGGTGTTTCCATGGAGCTGCATCTTAAAAAATCTCTGATTGGTGCACGATGCAGATCTCTGTGTTGATTGGGTAGCTGCTCAAGTTCACAGCTGGGCAGAATCAAGCATTGCAGCCACTCTCCAGTGTCGAATTTCCCTGACATGAACCAAGGTATGTGACTGGGACCGCTAACAATTATAAAGTTGTACGCTTGGCCTAAAATACTCATTAGCCCCCACTAAATAAATACATTTGTCAATATATTCTCTCTGTCATTTGTTTTTGTGAACTGTTCCATCGCATCCTAAACTTCTTACAAATTGTATAGAATGGTGTTGATTTGGCCGCATGTTCTGTTGAGTTGGATGCGTGGAACATATCTCGCTCATATATCGCCCTTCTGTAAGTAGTGGCTAACAAGTCCAGCTGCCAGCCATCGGGTTCTAGTGGTCAGATGTAAATGCGCTGGAAAACAACCGTACATTTAGTGAAAAATTTTATTCATGGATATTGTTTTAGACATGTTGCAATTTCTGAAATTCGACACACCAGACATACTGTTTTCCTATTGAGATATTACATCACACTCAAAAAACGGTTGAATGTTGCTTTTTTATTAATTATTTTATTTATCATATAAATGATACACTTTCCTTTATATAAAAAAATGTCATGGTGTATATATTTATTTAATGAAGTCCCTAACATTCCTCCATAGCAACAAGCCAGGTACTAAACAATAATCCCATTAGCTAGAAGCTACTACTAAGAACGCTGAACTACCCACACCAGCACACTGTACATGGAAAGGTGTGTGTGTGTGTGTGCGCGTGTAGATGCAACACTATGTTTGTGAGGAACAAAAGTCCTGTGAAGAATAGGAACCCAAGGACGAGTAAAAGTTTGTTTTAAGGTTTTCTATGATTTAAACTTAGGTTCAGAATTACTACACAAAGAGACGGTAAAACAGATTTAAACATTCAATTTGTGGGCTCATAGCGAACTTAAAAATGCCTGTGCTTGGGTTGTGCGTGTATACACTAATCAAATGTATTCAGTACATAGCAACACATTTACATAGCAACCATTTTACATGTCCCTAAGTGCTTTTTCACCCAGCATAAAACCCCAAGGAGGAAGAATAACGGCGGGAGTATAAAATGTTTTTGTACCTTAGTGGCGTCCATTTTCCAGCCTTAATGCCATGTGTTGATTCCAATGTGACACTGGTGCATGTAAAGGTTAGCATAATGCATATTGATGTGAAACCATGTTTCCTCTCCAGAGTCAGTAACCCAAACACACAGGCAGGCACCCACACACGGCTATCGAACCCCTGAAGATATCTTCTGTGACCTGTATCATATTCATATGATTAAATTATTCCACAGTCTAATCACAAGCAGATTTATTGCCCCCCAGAGTGTGTCTGCTTCCAGTAGAAGGACTCAAAGGGGTCAAATGATTACCATATTCACTATCTGGGCGGACTGGTAAATACCGGTCTAAACGGCCCCCTACTCACTTTGCAATACACTGCTTCTGAACCGTAAGAGTGCCCTCTCGAAAGACTAGGGCTCAGCTTGGGACCGCCGGCCTCCAGGATGACTCCCTCCTTCAGTGTTATAACAGTCCAACCCACGCGGAGCATCTCGGCGTACAGCGAGCGTGAACACCTCTGCTCAGCCCGGCGGGTCCTCGACCCCTGACCCTGGCATCGCCCGGGGCACCGTTGCCAGCTGGGGGGGCGCGGCACCGCCCCCTGACCTTCTGTAAATCAGCCGCACTCCCCAATACTGTCCTGCGTCCGCATCCTCTCGCCCTGCGTGGAGCTGAGGTCTGGTGGGTCATGAGGACAGCACCCAGAACACGGTGCCTGTTTACCTGGTTGTGTTGGCTTTACGGTTAGCAAATTCCAACTAGCACCTGCAAACACACCACCGGACTTCTTCATCAATACCAACAACCCAGGAGATCACACCTTCATCAATCACCACGCTCCTGGACGCCATCTTCATCAACACCAACAACCCAGGAGATCACACCTTCATCAATCACCACGCTCCTGGACGCCATCTTCATCAACACCAACAACCCAGGAGATCTTCATCAAAGAGTGCCGTTACAGCATGTACCTGGTGCAAAACATAGATGTTGTTTACCAGTGGTCCATGGAGAGATGTGGAAAGAGATTCAGAATACAGTAACAATAGACTGTTGGATATGGTCCTGGGTGTGCGTGTGTGTGTGTGTGTGTGTGCGCTTTAGCAAACACAACAATAGAAAACGGCTTTGTCATGAATAATTGAAATGCATCAGAGTAAGAGGAAAACCTTTTCTGAATAGAACCAGGGACCTTTTGGGAATGCTTCAAAGCCACCTCAATAGCCGGCAAAAACCTCTCCCGCTTTATCCCCCCCCCGCCTGGCTGTCTAAAGCTCTGCGTGGCCTGGCACTGAGAGAGAGATGGAGAAAAGGGAGATAAAGGGAAGGGGGGGAGTGAGCCTCATAGAAAGAGAGGGGAGCTTACCTACTGTTTGCTCTTTATTTGCATGAAATTGTTTGCTACCTCTCCATGCCCCCCTGTCTTTCCCCCGCTTGCTGTTCTATGAATGGAGGCGGGTACTAGAGATGGCGGCTGCCTGGAATGGAAGGTATTATGAATGACGTGTGGACTAGCCATCTGAATGGCTGTGTCAAATCTGCTGAGTCACATGGGTCCACAGCCTTCCATAGGAACTTAGTGGCTGGATGGAGGAAAGGGCAGCAAGCAAGGGTGAACCAATGGTGATGGTTTCGTATTAACCGATTAGGCCGGTTTGTGACTAGATAATAATTGTATGGAACTGTTATTACTTTCTAAATTAACGTGAACGGATCAGACACGTCAATCCTGTAACTGAATATGTCCTTACCATAATGTTTGATTCGATCGAACACAGAAGAGCTACTTCTGACGTCACAATCCTTACAGTGTAGTCTGGGCCTACAAGCAACATGATACAAGTCGTAAAAGGCTCATCCTGGCTCATCCTAGCATCCCTTAAGTACAATCGTTCAATTTATTGTCCGGCAACCTTGACGCAGGTATGCCAGGCTGACAACGGACTGGCACAACGCCACCACACCGGCTTGACCAACCGGGCGTCTCACACTCCTTCCTCCCCTTGTTATGTTACGCCACGAGGACGGGAGGAAACAAGGTTCACCAGAGGAAGAGGGAGGAGGCGACGGAGAAAGAGAGGAGGTGACGCCACAGTATGAGACAGACACGACGGGAAAGACCGAGACAAAGGAGAGGAGAGGAGGAGTAGCAGATAGAGAGGACCAAGACAAAGGAGAAGAGAGGAGGAGTAGCAGATAGAGAGGACCAAGACAAAGGAGAGGAGAGGAGGAGTAGCAGATAGAGAGGACCAAGACGAAGGAGAGGAGGGGAGGAGTAGCAGATAGAGGACCAAGACAAAGGAGAGGAGGAGTAGCAGATAGAGGACCAAGACAAAGGA
>JACXGK010004733.1:0-36539 GCA_016801125.1 Novumbra hubbsi
TCCCTGATTCCCTACAGCTGGCCCTCATTACCTGTGCATTTAATCCCTCGTGTGTCTTGTCTCTTCGTTCGGTATTGTCGTATGTGTTGTGTGTCAGCACGTATGTGCTGTTAAGCGTTTGAAGTGACTCTGTCACTATTGATTATCTCTTGTCTTCTGAACGGAAGTTGTCGTGAACACTTACCGTAACTACAATAGGTACAATAAACCCTATTCGTGCAAACTGCCTACCTGCATTTTGGTCCACTCCTTCCTACACCGTCACAAGTTTGGATACATACAACCAACGCTGTTAAGTGTTTCTTTCCAACATAAAGGATGCCACTACGAACTGAACTGTCTAGAAAGATTGATGGCAGGATCTTAGGTAAGCAGCACTGAACTTTCTCCCGTCCAACTTTTACTTAGCTACTTAGCTATTTACTTTTTATTGCAATATATATACCAACATCTTTGAATTAATTATGTCAATTTGTTGCAAGAGAGCTTTGTGACAATTATTTGAACTTTGCCTAGTAAGTAGAAAGTATTTTTAAATGCTTGTTGCAAAGCGCAGGTTTCCACAGTTTACCGGCACCTGAGCGACCGCGTTCACTATTTAGCAACTGAAGTAGAAACGTTACATTCTCCCTCTATACCAAATATTATAATGGAGGTATGGTATAATGAAAACCTGGAAAGACATGAGAATGGGATATAAACCCCACATTTTACTTTCACTTTTCTTTGTTGCCTCAATTCTGTTATGTGCTTCATACTTTTTTCTACAAGAAGTTAGCTTGGATGACAAGTGTGGTCGTGGGCACAACAATTATGAAACAAATATCATTGTAAGGCAATCAAAAATGAACAAATGTCATACTGTCTTTTTGGCATCCAGCCATTTATGATATCTAGCATCAATTGTACTGTAATACAGCTGATATTGTGTATGCTGGTATGCCATTTAAATAGACTACATTCGGGGACATGAAATGTCAACATTTCCCTTTTAAAAAGAAAATGTTTTACTTATGAACCGAGAGCAACGAACATGTCTGTCAGATACAGTAACAGATGGAAGATTTTAAAAGCTGTTAGGTGGCATTCATATAGGAAAACAGACAGTCTTTGCCAGTCTTTGTCTCATACTATCAGTCACTGATATATTGTCACCTGAAGGATAACATGCAAAACATAAAAAGGAGAGTCAATAGCAAACTTAAAAGTAAAAAGAACCCTAAAAGGTGCCTCCAGCTAGTTGTAAGCACTTTTTATTGGAGGCACCTTCATAATGCATGTGTGTTGTGTATATTATTTTTTTTACATTGTACTAATGAGAACATTGAGCTATACAATTTATATATTGACACAATTGTATAACTGTTGATGTTAGATACATGCAAACAATTAAAGTAAATACAATGTAATTTATATTTAGTTCATTAGGAAATTCATATCTTATGTTCAAAATTGCATCAACAATTGTTCCATTCATAAAACATGTAGTATTTGTAAAAAAAATATCTCCCACCTCATATATTAACACATTAATAAATAAACAAATGTCACTGATATTTTGCATACTAGCCCATACTTTTTTTTATTAAATATGCAGCATCAGTCTATTTTTGCAACGCATATCAGAGTAAGAGTGTTGATAAAGGAGCAGGTTGCCATAAGTCTTACAATCTTTTTTTAAGATATTAAACTGATTCTACTGTAATTCAGCAGTTACATAAATTGACACAATGTGACTATTTTTGTCCCAAAGATCTTCTGTATTTTCTTTATTTGTGTAAGCAAACACTTGCAGTTACTTTTCTGTATTCATTATTTATAATTCCATCCAATATGAGGTGTAATCATTTTGAGAAAGAAGCAGTCATATTCAATGACTTTAGTCAATGACTTCATTTATCAATGTCCCATTATTGAAAAATAAATGTCCTTAAGCTCTATCTATACACACCTTGTATACATAGACATGTATTCAAATTGCACCTGCATAATCTGAAACCACGTTAAACAATTGGAGAGTAGGGAAATTGAGATCACTGTTATTTTTTTCTTAAACTGTTGCATTTACCATACTTTAAAATGTAGTTTATTAAGTGCTTTTAAATGAAACAAACACCCAATGGGGAACTAGAATAGGATCAAAAGTCATAGAATAAGTAAAACAGATTGCTGTCAAAATGCTTCACCCGGTCAGTATCTTAACCAGAAAAGCAAAGTTGTGAAAAAATAATGTTTTTGCACAACATTAAATTATAAATGAATACAATCCAGAGGTGGAAAGGCATGGACTTTCTCTTTCCGACACCTGTATCCATCTAACCACAAAAAAAATCTCACAAGGATTTAAAGCAATCCATTGTTATATGTCATAAATCTTGAGTGTAGTGATGGGTAACAAAACAGACTGGTATTAGCGTTTCACCACTTACATAAAAATATAGTTGATGGTGGCTCAAAGGCCAATTGGCAAGTAACAGACAATAGCACTGCAAGAGGTAGTACGTTTTAGAGATATTCACCTCATTGGACTTTTCCATGTTGTATTGTTTTAAAAGATGGAAACAAAATAAATATAATACGTTTTTGCAACTGATCAGAACAAATGTTTCTAAACCAATAACAAATATAAAACCGAGTGTAACTGACATAAAACAGATTGAAAAAAATCCCATTCAATATTTGGTAGAGGCATCTTTGGCAAAAATGTCAGCTTTGCATATCTAAACCAGGTGTCCTCAATTGGATGGAACCTATGATGAACAGCATTTTTAACTCTTACCTCAATGCCTGGAATTGAGGTCCAGGCATTAACTCGACCACTCAATGACAATTACAGACTCGTTCCCAATCTACTCCAACATTGTAATGGCTGTGTGCTTTGATTCCTTGTTGTGCTGAAGGGATCTTCACCCCAGTCTAAGGCCCTCTACACACTGAATCTGGTTTTTTGTTCAAGGGCCTCTTTGTATTTTGCTCTATTCATCCTTCCTTCAATCCTGACCAGCTTCCCAGTCTTTACACCTGAGAAGCATCCCCATACCATAAGCATATCCATAGCAGAATGCCACCACCACCATGCGTCATGGAAAGGATGGTGTTCCAGGATGAGGTGCAGTATTAGACGTGCACCAAAAATAACGCTTAGCATTGAGGCCAAAACAATTAAATAAAAAATGAAATCAGAAAAAGTGTTTGCTAGCAACTTTAACCAAAAGTAAATAGGATGGTTTTAAAACAAAAAATACACTCCAAACAATTAGGGGAAGACATAAATCACACATCTGGTCTCGATGTACACCATATATTTTAAGTTTAAAATCCTTAATGTACATTGTGTAATTCATCAAGAACAAAATTACTTAACATTTGTCAATGGAAACCAAAATCCAAATTCTGTGAATTTCATCACAGCAACAATGTAACTCTATAGTGTGTATGGCCCTCACGAGCCTGTATGCACTCTGGAAAGGTCTGGGAATGCTCCTGATGAGACAGCATATGTCCTGGGTGATCTCCTCTGAGACCTGGATCAGGGCATCAGTGAGCTCCATCCAGGAACTGCCTACATTGCCCTGCACCAGGAGGAATCCAGGGCCCACTGCACCAGCGTCTGCAATGGTTTTCATACTAGTACCTTAGGTTTTCAACCTTGTACCTGACAGTAGTCATTGTGAGAGCACAGGTCCCACTAGAGGCCCTCATGCCACCCTCATGGAGTCTGTTTCTGACAATTGGTCAGAAACATGCACATCATTAACTTGCTGGTGGTCATATTGGAGGGCTTTTGCATTGCTCCTTCTGTTATTCTCGCACAAAGGAGTAGATTTCCGTCCTGCTGCTGGGTTGAGGCCCTGTCCCACTCTCCTCTTGTAACAGACAGTTTCCTGGTATCCTCTGTACGCTCTTGAGACAATATTTGGAGACACTGCAAACCTTCTTGCGATGGCAGTTGTGGATGTCCCATCCTGGAGGAGCTGGACTTCCTGTGCAACCTGAATGGGCTGCACGTACCCCCTCATGCTACTAGTATTGACAAGGACAATAGCAAAATGCAAAACTGGAATCAGTCAGAAAGGATATAGACTTTTTATGACTTGGTGCGTCGTAGAGGAATGTCACACTGACAATGGCTCTGCATTTAGTTTTTTGCTTATTACTACTTATTACTCATACATACTATTACTAGGCAATAAGTTAGAAAATATAAATCCCTACACTGAGTAACACTCTTCCTGATATTAAACACCAGTCTTTTTTCCCCCTTCCTGTCTCCTCTCATTCAGATCCATGATGGAGCATGAAGCCATTGGGTCAGCCTGGCCTGTCGTGCAACATTATGTTTTGTTGATAGGGAGTCTTTAACTGGGGAAATGTACCCTCTATCCTCAGCTCTCTCTTAGCATTGATCCAGTCAAAGATGGCAAGATGATCAAGTGGCTCATTAGGCACAGAAGGAATTAGGTGCTAGTGTGGCAGACATGCGACAGCATTGTTGCTTTATGGTAGGGAGAAGCCAGCAGAAAGATGCACAGCTGGGCTGTCTATTTTTGTACGCTGTATGCGTATATATATATATATGTATCTCTGCATGTGGTTTTGAGTGTATGAGAGGACGTCTGTTTCATTACAAGTCTATATCCCGAGTTAACAGATTTTCCTCACACCTCAATAGACAGAAGGACCTACTGTAAGATCAATATAAGTCCACGGAGCAGGATATATTGAGGCTAGCTCACAAAGGCTACCTGTTTCCTGGGGGGGGTGAGCCTACTGGAATGCCGTCCAGAATTGTTGGCAGCTTTGTTGGTAACTTTGTAAAGACAAATGTGTTTTTTTATTGTTTAGCAGCAGCATATTACGATCAAATTATTAAGTGAGTTAAAATTGTTTGGTATTGTTAAGTATTATTGTACTTCAAAGTATTAAGTATTCCAAATTTTTTGACAAACGTTTTGTTGCCAAGCTAAGGCCCCTTGTTATCAAGCTGATGAAATGTCTAAAAAAAAAGAAATCTAATAATCTTGTATGTATTTTTTACATTACATTATTTGCTGTTAGAATATTTCAAACAGACGTGGCTGATTTGCTTTTCCCAATTTCAGTTTAAAGGGATTTAAGAAAGACCTGACACATCGACAGATGTGTTATCTGCAGTTTACAGACAGCTTTTTTAACATGCTACTAAAATTGGTTTTAAGAACAACAAAACATAAACATAAAATTTGTGGATACACGCTTTTACCGTGTTGACCCATCATAACTGTAAAGCAAAAGCAAACAAGGCTACCAAATCATAAAAAAATTTCTTATAGCTGTAGATTGAAACCAAATCTATCATGTCATTACCAAGGCAATTTCATCTGCTCAGGTAAAATTATGAATACATTCTGAATAATAAGATGTTTATCAATACTCATAACCATATTTGGTGTGATGATGATTGTGATGATGATGGTTTGCCAAGAGATTTGGTAACTTAACTCTTGCAGCCAGTATTCAATGTAATCTCCTTAAAATATATTGGCCTAAATTCTCTTCCGTACTTTCAAAATTGTGTTCACTTTCAAGAAAGTATGCTTTACATGCTCACTGATTCAACCTTTGAAGTTGGTTTAGTGGTAGACAACACAATTACTAAAAAGTCACAGGATATGCAAGAGTTTGCTGAGCCTGACCTGAAAGACCAGGTGTTTTCAATGTAGTCAATCTTGGAACTCTGACCGACTGAGCTAATGAATAAGAAGAAGCAGACATAAAATCTATGGAAATAGTCCTCTGTACTTTCAAAATAATACAGCAACATAAGAGAAATTAAGTTTGCAAACTAGAAAAATAGACACCAAACAATATATGGATATAGAAGATGGACAATATTGTTTATGGTCAAGCATCTTTTACTGCTTAAAAACCTGAACTTCCAACTTATTGTCCACTAAATGAGAGTGGGAATAAGTTAGCCAGCTAGTATGAAACGTTGATCATAAACATATTGATCTCTCTTTGAAATCTCCTCAACACTGCATGAATATGGCTCTAGAAAATACGACAACATACAGACAGGCAAGCCTCCATGATGGTCTAGCCACCTTGGATACTTAGACAGAGGGATCGGAGGAGCCTACACAGTCTGCTCGCTCCAGCACCCTGTCCTCTGATGTCAGCCCAAGAGACAGACAGGGGAGGAGCAACTCAAAACCTCGGCAGATGGTTCAAATCCATATTGCATAGAGCGCAAGCTGCTGACGACTGATACAGACCGGACTGTGAACAGGGTCCTTGCTTCACAGGACATTTCACGTTGGCGTGGCCAATCTGCACTTTGTGGATTCTAAACCCATCCTTAACTGTCACTTTAGCTAAAGGATGGGCCACAAGGCCATTTCTTTGAGTACAAAGTGAATCGGGATTTTGAAGCTGTTTACATGTAGCACAAATAAAAAGTAGATATGTATGTTGTTGTTCTTCATCTGTTTTCATTTATTCACTCTTTACGGTCATAATCATTTCATATTTTCTATCTAATAAAATGTTCAACATTGCCCTTGCATTCACATCACAATGAGTATTGTGTCATGCACTGCTTCAGGGAACTTTACACAGCCATGTACATTTACCTTTAGCATATGAACAGTAAAACATTGAAAGAAATTGACATGACACAACAGAGATGATTTAATTACGTAAACGTTGACTTAAGTGTTCTAACCCACATTATAATGTTAAATGTAATCCAAAAGTTAACAACTATACACACCCCCTTTGCCCCCTTTCAATTACATAAGGACAGGAAATCATGAGATCTTCCCATTAATTGGGGGTAAAAATATGTATTCAGTCCACACATTTTGGTGTGGTGCACACACCCATAGTATAGTCATTACAGGGTGAGTTTCCTGAGGGAGGTCACACATGTAGCAAGGATAACAAGCTCTGCTGACTGTCCCCACCACTAATAATTCATAACCCTCAGCCTGTCTACCACTGGGGTACTGCTACTGATACCAGACATGGGCCTTTAATTTCAGGCTTTGGGGCGAAGAAAAAAAATGCCATTCTTGTTTGACAACAGAGCAGCACCAACTGCAGATGCTCCTTGGCATCTCTTCCTAACATCTATCTTTCATTACTTGCAATAACTGGATGGAGGAAAGAGGAAGATTCAGTGTTTCCCCCCATATCGCATTGTGTCTCATTTGGACCCAACCTACTTACGCTAAAATGGAACTTATCGAAATTAGATACAAAATTTATATATATTCAGACCAAATTCAACTCATTTCATGTGGGGAGGATATAAAAAAGAGTGGTGAAGGTGGTTCTGCAGGGAAACCCAAAGCAGAGAAAATGTCAAACATTAAAAGCAACAATCTTCAAAGTATCACATATGAGTCATTTCAATTAAGAGGTAAGAAAATATATTTTTAGAAATCCAGAAAGAGGGTGATCGAAAGATTCTTTATCTAGGTGGTTTGCTAAGGGACTGATTATTTTTACATTGGGTATCCAGAGAATTAAGCCCCCCTGGAAACTCTCCCCCAAGCGAAATACATTTTCACGTCACCCTCCCTGAGCTTTGGGGTCTGCAAGGATACCGTTGAAGAAGTCACAGAGCTACTGGCAAGCACAACGCCATTTTAGGTGCTAACAATGATATGGTTCACTATTTTTGTTCAAATGGCCACATTCTGATAAGATACCTACTATCAAACAGTACAGATGATGATGTTACCCTGCATTAGCTACTTAGTTAGCATTACTTAACGCTAACATTACTAGTGATAAAAAAAAAAAAATCCATGTTACTTAGCATTCGCTAATGTTGCTACACAGTATAGCACCACTACACCTTAGCTAACCTTAGTTGGAGTTAGTTAACGTTCTATTAGCTAAAGATTAGACATGGCTAATAAGCATTAAAAAACAATGTCCACTGCAAACAGTGAACTGTGTTAGTTATCTAGCTAGGTAGGGAATGTTGAACTAACTAGCTACTTAGCCCCTGTTAATAACATCTACATCAATGTATATGAAACCTAGATTTTGGCTACTCTAGTCTGACATTACAGTACAGCCGTGGACAAATGTTTTAAAGAATGAAACAAGTATTGGTTTACACAAAGTTTGCTGCTGCAGTTTTTTTTTTTTTTTTTTTTTTAGATTTTACTATGGCATAAGTATAATTACAAGCATTTCATCAGTGACAAAGGCTTACATAGTTTATTGACAATTACATTAAGTCCATGCAAAGAGTCAACATGTGCAGTGTTGACCCTTCTTCAAGACCTCTGAAATTCAACCTGGCATGCTGTCAATTAACTTCTGAGCCACATCCTAACTTCAGAGACTGCTGACTTTTGACATCTGACTTATGCCTTATGGCACGGTGCTCCATTATGCCGGAAAAGCCAATGTTAATCACCAAACTGTTTTTGGATGGTTGGGAGAAGTTGCTTTCAAAGGATGTTTTGGTACCATTCTTTATTCATGGCTGTGTTCTTAGACATAATTGTGAGTGAGCCCACTTTCTTGGCTGAGAAGCAACCCCACACATGAATGGGATGCTTTACTGTTGCCATGACACAGATCTGATAGTAGCGCTCGCCTTTACTTCACCGGACAAGCATTTTCCCAATGCCCCAAACAATTGGAAAGGAGATTCATCAGAGAAAAATACTTTACCCCAGTCCTCAGCAGTCCAATCCCTGTACCTTTTGCCAAATATCAGTCTGTCCCTGATGTTTTTCCCAGAGAGAAGTGGCTTCTTTGCTGCCCTTCTTGTCACCAGCCCATCCTCCAAAAGTCTTTGCCTCACTGTGCAGGTGCACTCACACCTGCCTGCTGACATTCCTGAACAAGCTCTGCACCGGTGGTACCACAAACCCACAGCTGAATCAACTTTGGGAGATGGTCCTGGCGCTTGCTGGACTTTCTTGGGCACCCTGAAGCCTTCTTCACATTAATTGAACCTCTCTCCTTAAAGTTCTTGTTGATCCAATAAAACTAGACATATTTAGGTGCAATTTTAATTGCAGCAATAACCTTGGATATGAAGCCCTTTTTGTGCAAAGCAATGATGATTGCAAGTGTTACCTTGCAGGTAGCCATGGTTAACAGAGGAAGAACAATGATGCCCCTTCCTCCTGTTAACACTCTCACCTCTTTTAACAAGAGGATCACTGACATGATGTCAGCCTGTTCTTTTGTGGCATGGCTAAAAT
The DNA here is from genome assembly GCA_016801125.1 of Novumbra hubbsi. Taxonomy (NCBI): domain Eukaryota; kingdom Metazoa; phylum Chordata; class Actinopteri; order Esociformes; family Umbridae; genus Novumbra; species Novumbra hubbsi. The sequence continues at coordinate 9,219 of JACXGK010004733.1, forward strand.
GCAGTAGATTAAGTGCATTTTCATGGCATCGAGGGACTTTGCAATTAACTGTAATTCATCGTATCACTCTTCATGACATGCTGCAAATTGCCATCATAAAAACTGAGGCAGCAGACTTTGTGAAAATTAAAATTGGCGTCATTGTCAAAACCTTTGGCCACGGCTATTGGCCACAGCTATACTTCAACAAGAAGAAGTTGTGCTTCGTGTATAGTACTGCATGAGGAGAGGCAGAAGACACCACTTAACAATAAAGAGACTAGGATGTGCATTTGGCTGCTGGCCCTGTCTAAGTACAATGTGAGTTAGTATTCTCCCACTTTTGCATTGCAGTGTTATAACATTCAATGAAAACCTGTAGGTGTGTGTGTGTGTGTATGTGGGTGTGAGAATTTGGAGACATGTTGTACATTTAACACATGTTTATTGATACACTTATGAGATGTTAGCAGCTGTGTACATGGCAAGGAAATACAAGTTTCCTCATTGTGGGATAATAGTGAAGATATCCAAACTATGAAATAAATAATAAGTCATGTACTATCGAAAACAGGTTTTAAACATTTGAAAACACTCTTTAAAAAAAGTATTGCCATTTAGAATATGTAAAATACACTTTAATCCACACCATGGCTCCTATGGCACAAAATGTCTAATCTCCTTGTACTTTCATATTTGACATCTATGAGACAACAAAATTTGTGTGCAAGCAATTTATGGTCGTTCACACATTGGAGCTACTTAGACTTCCACATTTGCATGTTCATGACACTAACCCATTTCTGTGAAATTATGTCAAAATCCCCCCAAGGTACATATTTGCGGGTGAGACCTATTCATTTCATGAGAATATTTTTTTCCAGAAAATAAAGCATTTTGGAGAAACGCTTTACACACTACTTCTATAGTCTCAATTTACCAATGTTAAATTTGATTAATTTGGTACACATAATCAGGGTTGTTACTTAAGATTAGACGGAAGATGTTTCCACTTGGCCACATAAGGATACTAGTAAAAAGGAAAAACAATACATGCCATATTGTTGTATCTTTGGACACGCCCAGCCCAAATACAATATAAGGATGTAAAAAGAACATATACGTAACAAGGTCCTTTATATTTAAGTAGTATTCGAGGCCAATAGGCATACCATTTCCAATGACCTCTATTATTTTACTTCCTGGTTGGTTCTTTCACAACTGTGAGGTGAGTTAGGTCAGATGATATTCAAACAGAAGAAAAATAAATGCTGTCTAGGGCAATCTCAGCACGATAAATCCAATAACAAAGTCAGTTCAAGGACATCAGACTTATATATCAAAGTCAGAAGTGATGCTCCTCTGATCAGGTCATATTCCTGTCCATTCGGAAAGCCTTTGCAGACCATATTGCTGACAAAAGTCTGTAACTTCCATCATAATGAGATAGTTAAACTACCTGATAATCCCAGACACTTTTCATTAAACCTGATTGATTTGCTTCCAAGACTATTTCCCCTTACTCTTTAGTTTCCAATATATTTCTGCCGATTTAAAGACACATACTGTATCTTTTATTCCATATACGATTTCTCACTACTGGAATCGGATTCTGTGCAGAAGGAGCTCTTGAAATGGTCTAATATAAAACTGCTATCTACATTGAACAGTTTGGAACGGTAGGTCAGTTAAAGCAGGTGCCAGAGGATAAGTGAGGACACAGCTGGGCTAGGAAACGCTGATCCTTTAGAGTTAGCTGAGCATCCACTAGCCTCCAGACACATCGCAGTCTTGGCTAGTGTCTCCCAGACTAATTTAATTGGATATAGTTTTCTTCATATGCATCTGCTTGTCACTGTAAGAGTCAGAATTACTGTCATTGCTTCTTTCAGCACTATCTCACTGATACATGAAACATTGACATTCATGTAGAAGGCAGATGTAGAGTGTGGGTTGCAGAAGGTGACCAAGATGGAATTCTAGATATGAAAGCCTATACACAATACCCCAGTGTGTAAGATGATCGAAATGCAGCGTAGAGCTGTAAGGTATTTAAATACTGATTCACTGCTAAGGGAGCATAACCATTTCAGTGATCACTCACCTGCACCATTTACATTAACTTTTAGCAGACACTTTTTTTCCTGATCGGCATACAGTTAGCGCATTCATCTTTAAATAGGAAGAACAACCACACAGCAGTCATAGTAAGTACACTTTTACCCAATAAAATAGCTATCACTGATGTTAACGCTACAAAGGAAATAATGTATTTCTTTGTTCAGAAAAAGACTGGGAGCTCAAGAGCTACATAGCTTACCGCCTTGAAACAGAGACAGTCGGACCAGAGGAACTGGATTTTACGTGCTGTACAGTATATTGTTTTTTATGGTCCATTCTTGTAGGTTTATTTTGACTGCATGTTGGCTCTCTCATGGGCGTCGAGGTAAATACCGCATAACTCCCACAACTGATGTTGCATCAGGGTAACTGTTTTGGAATTTACATTAAATAAGTTGTTTGACTGAAACATCCTGCTGAGACAAGTACCTTAAGGAGCAGGGCCATTGTACATCAACAAAATGTAAATTGTATTTACATATGTTGATGCACCCGTACACTACACACTTGTACATATCGCACAATTCTCAAATTGCATTAGTGGAGGTTCCCTTTCAATATGGTTTTAGACAGTGACATGATAGCATGACAGCTTCCTAGTTTCAGGTAAACATCCACAAGGTTACTGCTGAAGGATGAAGAGCATCCAGGACAGGAGTTGTGATCTCTGTCTAGCTTGACATTGAGACCTTAGCTCTCACACGGCAGAAAAAAACAGAGCTTTATGGAAGGATGAAAAGGCAGAATCTGTAGTGTAGGGAAACAGCGCTACCATCTGCTCCATGTCCAGGGTTATTGATTTGGTTGACCAACATGATCAAGAGAACATTGTACATTGTGTTAAAACATTTTGTTTCCATAGTATGTTTATGCTTTAAAGTAACTTGTCATTGTAATTCCCAAAACAGACATTGCTCTTTCACAACTAAGTTTTTAGAACATATTTAGATCTTTTCACTTTCTACACATCGTGTTGTGTAAAATAATTAATTCATAATTGATTGGATTATGAAGCAATTATTTTTTACATGTTTGCTAATTAATCAAAAACAAAAAATGTAAATAAAATTCCTTATTAGCATATCCAGTCCACCCAGGAAACCTGAATGTTCATTAACCCAGTGATGCTTCAGCTGACATCGGAATTGCTCCTATCACATATCACATTTCTTACCTATCCAGTTATTTGTCAATGTATTCACTCAGCCTGATATACTGATGGTTATACTAACAGGTCCACCACCCCTGCTTCCATCTGTTTGGATCTGTGTATACATACAGCATACATTGCCCATTGCCTATGGATATTGCTAATAATAATATTAAAGTGTTGATGTTGTTATTAGTAGAATAATGTGATGACTGTGAGTTTCCAGAGAGGAGTAAAACCTAATGGCAAAACATATGTATTGCAGTGCATTGTTCTCCAAAAACTGGTTATATGAAATGTAGATCAGTATTCAGACATTTTACCTTTGCAAAAGCCAAGTGATAAAGTTGAAGGAATTCTCTTAAGATGTTGAGGCATACATCTGTCACAGTGAGCTCCATAATGTGAAATGGACGAATACTGGAACCAGCAAGACACTTGCCTAGAATCGGCTATTAAGCCAAACTAAGTGAGACGGGAGATGGTAGAGGAGGTGACCAAGGACCCAATGGCCACTCTAATGGTGCTTCAGAGTTTCTCTGCAAAGATGTGAGATTCTGCCATAAGTACAATCATCTCTGCAGCCAAGGAGTCTGAGGGCATGAGAAAAACATTTAATTTGCCATAAATTAAGTCTATAACACAATGCAATGTGGAGGATGTGAAGGGTCTGAATACCGTGTACTGTATGTTGAAGGGGATACCCCTAATCCCTTTAATCCCACTTTATGGAAGATAGCGCTGAATTACAGAAGCAGCACATTCAAGACAAATGTCCCCTTGTAGAAGCTTTACTTTCACATTTGGTCGACAAAATGATTCCTCACACTTACGCTATAAGCACCTGATCAGAGTGCCCTCCATGGTCAAGTGTTCTGATATAAGTCCTAGGTGCATTTTCAAAAAGTGCCTGGAGGATTAATATACACATCAACTTCGGGACACAATCAAGATTTAAATGATGCTATTAACGATCCACTTTTAATTAGGAAAACCTGCATGAAATTCTACTGTAGAAATCCCTCTAGTCGTTTTAGAATAAATAAACTTTACAAACAATTGAACATTTCATTTGTGTATGTGTCTCAATCAGACATATGCTTATGTGATATAATTAGACATGCTTATCCATCCCTTCTTGTGAAATTGTGCGAGCTAAAAAATTATGCTGTGCCTTATGTGATTCCACTTCACTCATGGAGCCTGAAGCGTTGCACACTTAAAAGGGTCACTGGAGAGTCTAATTACCCCCCTACACTCTTGATCGTTTTCCGTCCCGCAGCTTTGGGACGGAAAGTGGGAGTGGTGGAGGGGTGAGGGGCATATGGAGGGATGAATGGTGGAGGGGTGTGGGGCAAATGGAGGGATGAATGGTGTGGGGCAAATGGAGGGATAAGTGGTGTGGTGCAAATAGAGGGATGAGTGGTGTGGGGCAAATAGAGGGATGATTAGTGTGGTGAAGGGGTGTGGGGCAAATGTAGGGATGAGTGGTTTTGGGCAAAAGGTGGACGCGGATGGAGGGGTATTAGGCAAATGTAGGGATGAGTGGTGTTGGGCAAATGGTGGACGCGGATGGAGGGGTATGGGGCAAATGGAGGGATGAGTAGTGGAGGGGTGTGGGGTAAATAGAGGTATCAGTGGCGTGGTGAAGGGGTGTGGGGAAAATTGAGGGAGGAGGGAATCATTTGAAATGAAGCACGCGTTTGTGATGTCACTTTGTTTCATTCGACAATAGAAGCCACTATGTCTTTTGTTGACCAGTAGAAAATTCTTCATTTGTAAATGAAACACTGTAATTTCTCTACTACATCAGGCATATTGTAGACATATTACTCTGATATTACAATGACAACAATTCCACATAATGTGCCTTTAGTTTAATAAATTATTATATGTATTTGTATTTTGTTTATTATTAACAATTATTTTCAAGAATGTTTAGCGTTGCTATAAATTATACAAAAGATTATTAATGCATAAACATATTAGAAATGACAAAAGTAGTGTAATTTTATGACCTTTTGAATGACATAAATGGTTTGTTGTTTTCTTTCTTGTGCTTATCTAAACTTCTATTCCTGTAATTGCACAATGTTTAATAAAAATTATACAAACAAAGTTAACATATTTTAATTATGCTTAAATGTATTATTATTAACCATTTTGAAATGTTGATCCCGATATTATTCCCTTCGTTTATAGAAAGACCCAATACTGGTTTAACTAGAGAGATTGTAGGATGACATTAAGTGCCTGACGTTTGAAAAATAGGAACTCTTAAGTTGCCTCTGCTTTCGTCGCCCAAAACAGCAAACGGGTCAATAACCCATCATTATAGGACCTTCACGCTCGGCTGGCTGTAAATTTACTGCCTGAAGGTCCATTTGAGGGATTAAGAAAAAGGAGTAATGCCATTGCTGGGAGACAGCATTGCTCATCTTCTCTATCTACTAAAACACCTCGACGCAGGAGATTTTACAATAGGGCACATGTTACATTGGACCAAAGAGAGGCACCATGACATAATCCTGTCACTGCAGGTGACGAGGGGAATGACGGCAGGACATGCATTTACTTAGATCAATGTTCCTAGTAAGACTCTCCCTCCGCTGAGCAGAAAAAAATAAACCCCTTCCGTATAATATAAGATTGTACAGAGCAAAAATCCACCTTGTAAAGTAAAATACACTCCAGTCACTATTGGAAAAAGCCTTAATCCAGCCCTTGAGTTATAAGTGGGAAGGTTTTTGATCAGTGTGGACAATACACGTGCAAAAGGAATGTTTTAGGCCAGTGATATGAGCTCTGCTTGTAGTGAAAAATAAATAAATCTATATATATTTATATATATATACATATATATATATATATATATATATATATATATATACATACATACATATATAGAGATTTATTTATTTTTCACTACAAGCAGAGCTTGTGTATATATATATGTATATATATATATGTATATATACACAAAAAGTCTCTGAACAAAATAGTCCATGTGTGAATATGACATTCAATTCAAAGTGGTTGCCATGAATTTCATAGTAGCTTCCGGGTATGTTGGCAAGTAAACTTCCTAATTTCATATTACAGTACATTTGCTGTAATTTAAGTATGGTTTAAAGGCAAGCACTGTAATGAACCACAGTGCTTTACTATCAAAATAAAAGAATACTGAAAATCATTCAATGTAAAATTAGTTGCAAAATACAAAACTTCTGTCTGTAAAAAAAAATGGGGTCTACTCCTTCCTTCCTAAGTACATTATTTAATGTGGTTCAGCGTCCTGCACTTTGCATAATGTTGCAATTTGTAATGTTGTTATGGGTAGGCATCTTGTTATTGTGGCACGTTAAACAGGGGCATGGTTTGGCAGTCTATGGTGTACAGTAGCAATTAATCTAATTTGTCTACTAGGCAACTAGATGTGACCTTCCATTCTCTCTATGAAACAAGTGCCTCTAATATGCTATGCGAATGACCGAGGGCCTTATCGCAGCTAACACTGGGCCAATAGCCCATTTACAATGAAAAAGACAGGCTTATCCTGCGCAAGTAACCATCCAATCAAATATGCAACACTGTTTTTGGTGTCATCTATCGCCGTGAAATGACCTGTTGTATTATTAATTGCACTATTATCAGAAACAATATGCGTTACACACGCCCATCAGCCATATATTAAAGTCTAAACTCACGTAGACTCTCTAACACAAACTATTCATTCTAGCACGGAGAAAAGACAAAAATAAAACATTTAGGTGAAAGCAGCAGAAATATTTAATTATTTGGGCAAGAGCAAACACGCAAAAGGTTAGAAAAGAAAAATGTCAGTCAATATGGCTTTAATACTACTGCACATCCCAGGGGAGGGGGTGGGGGACGGGTACTATCCTGATTTGCCGATATGGTTTTATTATCTCTTTGAGGCCTGAACATGGTGCTGGCTGGCTGGCTGGCGGTAGCAGGCGATGGCATGGCTAGCTGCTAGGACTAATGGAATTCCAACACTGGGGTCTCATCTCTCAGATTTTGATGGCTGGCTGACAGAACTTGATGGATGGCTGAGGCTGAAGGCACGGTGACAGTTGTGCTCACTTGATGAATTGTGAAATGAGACAGAAACACAAAAAGCTGTGGGCAGCCATGAACCAGACGGGCCGTCATCGGCAGACCAGTGAGTTTCTGTTGAACAGCGAGTGGAGAGCCGACCCCCACCCTTCCCTCATGCATTCATCTTCCCCTGACTTGTTGCCACAGTAATGTTTCAGCGCTACAGACGAGGGACTTCATCCTCAAGACTTAGGAAGCGGGCCAGTTTTTAAGTGTTTTAATGACGTATCGAATGCATTTGTCAGAATGACACGCAACGAACAGAGCAGGCCATGAACTCGCGTAACAACGGCCGATGAGAGCACAATAAACAGATGCTTAGACTATGTTATATGGATACTTAGTGTTATTATGGAACGGCATATTAACTGGCTTTAAATTGGCATGGGGGGGGTCAAGGAGCATCTCATCTAAGAATGATCTAAAGGGGAATTGGTGGGCAGAAGGTGAAGAGAGAGATTTATCTGGGACCACCAGATAAAAGAGACAAGGAAACCGTGAATATACTTTCATTTATTTAAGATTTATTGTGAATAAATCATTTAGCATTTTAATTTGTTGAGTTGAAGGACCTATGTAGCTTTCCTTTGAATATAATGGGAAATTATTTAATATGACAATAAATGTGCCCTTTAGTGTTTCTGTGCATAAAGGTTTTGTGTAATTATTTACGACGTTGTGTATTTTGGATCCATATGATGGGGTATTTTTATTTTATTGTTTGGTAGATGAGCCTGTGATTCAACAAAACATTTTGAGGGTCTCTAAATGTTACTGAATATTGAAAATGTTTTGTATTATTACTCCTGCTGCTAATTTGCGATGAGTTTTTGTTAAGACACTGATGCTGATTTCCCACTGATTTAGCTTTTGGTTTAAAGCATGGTTTTGTAGGCTCCTTTCAACAAACTAAACAAATCCATGTGTTCCTGAGACTCCTGATTTCAAAGGAGTTTCCTTATGACAGGCATCACTGGCGACTCTGGATGGAATCAGCTATATTTAAGGCTTTGGGTGTCGGGGCGGAAAAGTCTCCCTGGCTCTCCTTTCAATGGATGTACTGGACTGCACCACAAGTTTGTGTTACAAATGGTGCGTTATTTACCGACGTCTCGGTGGAGTATGTCTCGTTTAGGGCGCCCCGCCTCAGCAAAATGTCAGTAAAGGCATATGACGTAATGCAGCTGGAACACAACCACATCGAAATCAGGTGACAGGTTAAGTTGTGACCATGCAGTTGATGACTATAGCCCTAGATACCGGGATCCATTTGTACCTGCCGTAGTATGTCCGTGACAACACGCATCATCAGCGGTAGCAAAACAAATCCCAGGACTTTCATACGCATCCACAGATAAAGGGAGGCTGATCCATGGCCATTCATTGTGGGGGGCAATAAGCCGTGCACTGGGGCGCGTCGGGCATTAACCGCGTGCGGGTCTCAAAACGAGCGATTATTTTTAGGCTAATTGGGTTTATTCTTTTTCACGCTCTGTATTCATGCACGGGACACCTGCCGGTGATCATGTGACCTGTGATTGGGTTCTGCCTAAAGGGCTGCCAAGAGATTTAGGTAGCGACGATCCCTTTCTGGCCCATTGAGAGCATGCCCTGGTGTCTTGTTTACCTAGTGTTTGGAACTCGGTTTTCTTCTTCTGCAGATGTTCCCAAATATATTAAATTCCCACCTCATGAACCTTTTGTACGGCGGATGTATTATTCATGCTGGATTGAAACTTCCAGAGTTTGTTTCGCATCAAACACTATGGCCTCAATAGTTAAATCAATGCACAATGTGATCATAATTGAGAAATCCCTTTTCCTCTAGAGGCGCAGATATCACAGTACGCTCACATCAAATGCGCTCGTATAAATATTCATTCATTAAAACTTATAACACTCAAGGATGATTTTTCTAATATTTTAATGTCTATTTCATAAAATATTTGTTAAATATTTTTATGCACATTGTTTAGGAAAGGGGTGTCCAACAAGCTCACAGGTGTGATGGTCACGTGTCCACATACTTTTGGCCATATAGTGTATTTGTACTAGCAGATCTGATCCATTTAATTTAGAGATGGAATATGCACTCCAAACATTTACGTCCTCTATGGTATATAAATGGATACTCATGGTCATGTGTAATAATTGCTTCTGCAGGCATGTTCGGTTCAATCTGCAAGTACAGTTAATTTACCCATTTAATTAATAATTACTCATTATTCTGTAGCTTTCACCTTAAGATGACACTCAGTATTCTGTAGCTTTCACCTTGAGATTATAGTCAGTCTTCTGTAACCTTTACCTTGATATTACATTCCGTATTCTGTAGCCTTTGCCTTGAGATTCCATTCAGTATCATGTAGCCTTCACCTTGAGATTACACCCAGTATTCTGTTGCCTTCACCTTGCGTTTATAGTCAGTATTCTATAGCGCCTTAACCTTAACCTTGGAATGGTCCTCAGTATTCATATTTTAAGTAGTGTCTATGCAACAGGAAAGCAAACGCCGTTCTGATTCACTTCGTTTTTCTTAAGCCCTCCCAGGTCTCGTTCTTTCACATTTTCTCGACTCAAAATAGAAAAGCTCCTAAACAATATAAAATATAAGATGTACCACTGCTGTAGTCCATCCTCATCTCATCAATCACCATCCCCTTTTCGTCTGCCCATTGCGGACAAACGGCAAAGCATTACAATGTCGGCAGAACGGGTCCTACATGAGTTGACAGTAAGGAATGATGCAGGCAAGATCCTCTCTGACCCCTCCCATCCCCGTCACCTCTAGTTCCAAAACAATTGCCTTGGCAGGCCGGCAGTACCTGCCAATCATGACCAATACTTCCTGCCACCTGAAAAGTTTCTGTCCCCCTGGTGCAGACCTCAGCAAATGGCCACCTGCTCATCACCCGTTGCCTATAATTGGGTCAACTTTACACTTTAAAAGAAGAGCACCAACCTGCAGTTTGCATGCACATGGAGGATTTGCCAGATTAAAACAGGCATTATAAAACCCAACAAGTTTGCAACATGAATGTCTTTAAATAGCTTTGTTTACTCTAACTTCTTGAGTTATTTCACTTCAATCTTGGAATATTGAGGCTCTGAATCTTGTTTGTTAGATGTTTTAAAAGACACCAAATTCAGTTAAGATAGTTAGGCTGAAGTGACATAAGCAACGCTTATACTAGGGAATAATAGGGAAGTGAGTGTCACGTCCTGATATCGGTGCGGAACCATACGCAGACATTTTCGAAAGTAAAGGTGATTTAATCCAATAAACACACAGAGACAAACTAACACGAACAGTAAACATAAATGAAAGGTGCTAAATGAAATAGCAAAAAACATACAAACAATTTACAAAGAAACGTGTAGCATACCCACTGTGAATTGGAGTAGATGAAAACAGAACCGTGAACGTCGTGAAACCCAAACAATCAACCACACCTATTGTGTGGCATTAGCCTAACCTAAGTAGGCTCCCCAATCAGAGTCAACTGAACACAGCTGCTCTGACTGGGGAGCCCACAGTGGCATAGAGAAGGCCAGAGGCCTCTCTAGGTGGCATGCCCTGACTTCGAGCCCCAAAGCATAGAGTAGGCTAGGGGCTCCCAGCCAGGACATGACAGAGAGCTTTTATTTAACAGTTCAATTATTATATTTCATCGTAAGGTCCAACACTATCGGCATAGTTGTGAAGATGAACATAATGCCCTTTTTAATTAAAACTTCTTCGAAAAAAAGCTGTTTAGGTAGGATCTAGCGACATAACGTAAATGTAGTTTTTTTGTTTTACACCATTAATTTCTCTGATAGGAGATTTTATTATCTAACTTCAAATAAGTTCTGTGTTTTTTGTCAAGGTTTACCCTGACTCTGACTTATTAAACTTGTATAAATGTCATCATTACTAGGTGACATTTGTCAATATACACTGCTCAAAAATGTTTAAGGAACACATATCACACAACACCAAAAAAGGAGAGAGTAATTATCTGTGGCCACCACCTGCCAAACCATCCCCTTTTGAGGGGTTGTCTTGCTGTTGCCTGTCCAGTGCAGCAGATTTCACTCTCATTTGCAACAAAACAGGTGTTTGTTGCAAATGCCCATTGTGTTTGGACAATAAAACCATCATTACTGCAAGTCTATAGAGCTGGGTAGACTAATTTACTAACATTAAAACAATGTGAATTCAGTGACTGTCTGTGATTGCTGATGCAAAACCAAATCTTGAAATTTCTCTTTGTTTTCTATTAATGAAACTCTGAACAGTAAGTTGAGACCCCGACAGACTTCGATTTTGGGCCGAGGGGCCCTAAGCTTCTGCTTATGCGGTAACGCCTAAGGCTGGACCTGGCTAACTGATAGTATGATAGGGTGATATGACAATGATATTTCATAAGAGGATTTGTAAGATTAGGTTTCTCACTGGCACATAGCGGTAAGGACGAGGGAATATAGGAGAGACACACGACCCCGGACGGTATGACATTAATGAGCATGGATCATCTGGCATGAGAGCCTCAAAGACCCAGAGGGAATGGATGAAGACATAACCAAGGGCACAGTGGAGAGCATGGGAAGATCTGATGCGTCATTGATTGAGTTCTAGGTTGGAGTTATCTCAAAATTGGAGTTTGATTATGCTGAACCGGATTGCACAGCATGACATGACTGGGCAGAGTAGGTAAGGGAAGAGTAGTTCTCACTGCCCGGCCATATTATCAATCATGGTGCAGCTTTCAAAAAAGGTTTACAGGAAAAGTCCCCATGAATTACCTTTTTCTGATTCAACCACATTTTGGGGGAATTTTCTGTCCCCCATTATATAGTGAAGTCAGAAAGACACAAAGAAATTAAGGCATTTCATGGTTAAAAGTTTGATAGACTTGCAACCTTATTTCGGAGCCCTAAAATGCTTCCTTTCCTCTGCTCTCTGCAACCCAATGTCCCTTTTTGTTTAGGAATTCCCTTTAAATTCACTTTTCCCTTAAAAGAAGCCCAATAAAATAGCATTTTACCGAAACAAAAAATATGTATGAACTGTTTTTTCTTGTTGACGATTAGATGTAGCCCCAGTCAGTCAGGTATTCAAGGGTTTGTGTTTGTTAAAGGAATCACAGTGTAAAGTTGAAACCGCAGCATGGCTGAACACCAGAAACAGTATGAATCCCACCCCAGTGGGATCAATTAAAAACCATGATGCATAATCTGTCAAAAGGACAAAAAAAACTCCAGATATGCAACAGGGAGAGAGATAGAGAGAAAGGAAGAAAGACAGAGAGGCGAGACCGAAGGAGAGAGAGAGTTTTGCTGTCATTTGGCTGTCACTCCCTCTTTCAATGGAGACCCTAAGAAAATGGCACCTTAACGGAATGCTAAGCAGGGAAGAACAAACAAAGAGCACTCTGACTGATATAAACACCAGTCAACACTTTCCTCCAAAATGGACCACATATCAGCAGCCTTGAGCTGTTTGGACCGCCTGACAGAAGTAGATGACACAAGAAAATGATGAAGACAGACTTAGATCGCTCTCTGAAGGCAGAGTAGGTTGATGTTGTTTTACCATGACACATTTACTATGTTCCCACCAATTACTTTTGCTTGACAACTGAGCCCTTCAAACTGCTTATTGTTTGCACTTTGAATCAATGGGTGGTTGCCAGCTCCTTGTTTGTCTTTCAGTCCATGACTTGGGAATGAGCACTATGGGTTATTGCTGATGTTATTTCAATGGACTTAAGTGCACTAGGTAGTTAGTGTCTAATTGTTTTACCTTCAATTTAGGCTGCATTTTATGTGTACACATACCTCACAATATGTACAAATGTATTACTACATTAAACTTTTACATTTAAAAGTATAAAATTGTGGTCAAGACTATCATAACAATGACCTTTTGGTTAAAACATTGTTTTAAACAATTGGGCTGTAATAGCTAGCTGATAGCCTTTCCCTTGGCCAATCTGGCAAAATGCTACTGGTCGACCAACTAATCAGATAATTATGTCAGGTAACTAAATCTTATCCAGCAATTATAATGTCTATTTATCTTGACTTGTCACAAAAACATCTGCACTATGGCGTCATTGACAACCTCATAGGGCTACTGGTTTGTGCCCAGTATGGGGCGAGGAAACGTGTCAGGGGAGGAAGCTTACTGTTAGCAGCTGCATGTCTGTTTCACAAAAAAATACAATCACACATCCATTTAATCAGTGGGTTTTAACCAAGCATACTGTATAGAGTGCTAACAATGCAATTTAATGGTGGCAAATTAGTTTTAATATTTTCTTTGTTAATAGATAGATAGATAGATAGATTCGCTGTGTAATTTCAGACAGATTGCATACCCAATCACTGTCACTCTCTGAAGTGTTCTAGTCTTTTACTGAATGTAGACTGCGTTTGGTCCTTGGGAAGTGTCTAAAGCTATCCTAGGGTTTCACGAGCCAACCCCTCGGGTGTACACGGCTCTGCGTGCAGTGACTCGTTTTGTTTTGGCCAAGCTAAGTCGCACTGAATGGAAGGCTCTTCTCACTTTTCTAATTGGCAATGATGAAATTGCTGGAGAGAATATTGAGAGCCGACTCAATTGATAACGGGAATTATGAAAATGGAAATGGTTACAAAACTAGGAGAAGCGAGACTCTTGATGACATTTCCTCTATCGCAATGTAAACAGGGATTGAGGCTTTGCATACCAGATGTGTGTGTTATGTTCCTCCATCGGTGAGTACTATGACATCCCCTGATCTCCTAGTGGAGTTGAAGAGCACTTATTGGGCCAAATCAGACTTAGGAGATGTAAGCATTTTCAACATACGCCCAGTAATGGGCTGTATTTCTTTAATACACATTTCTTTAACTTTTTGTTATTTGTATTTCACTCTCATTCAGAACCATGGCAGCTCATCATTGCAATTTGTATATCAACAGACATGTCTATTTCTCCTTTCAAGCAATCAGATATTGTTCAAATAAATAAATAAAATGTATATGCAGTTATATTTTGCTCTGTTAACATCTAGGGCAAGAATAATACTGTCTGTGTCAAGCATAAATTTAGCTCACAACCAAATGACAAAGACGTCATCAATGAAATACTGACTGCAATTGATATGGCGGTTGACAAAACATATAAATAAGTCGATTGCAGGAACAATAATTAACCAACTAGGGATTTTGTTTCACACTTGTTTTGACAAATAAGAGAGATATATGTCTAGCCAAACCAGAACAAAACATAAACATATGAAGGGTATTAAAAGACCAAATCATTGTTGATGAGGTTGCTATGCTAGTTAACTTCAGCTTTGATATAATCTCAGCAGTGGATAAAAGTACAAACAAAGGGTATTTGTAATGATAGTAACCATAGTTGTTTCATGCCCAGCTTCCAGAAGGTCCACAGATGTAATTTAAAGTTGGCTTAGGCATTACAGTACCATTGACAATGGTAGGGTTTACATTTAAAAAAGAAAGGGTTAGAGCACGGTTAGGTATCACAGTTCTGCTGTTTATGGTTAGTGTTAAGATTTAGGTTAATCACCTCTGGTTGGGTTACAATTTAATTTTATTTATTTTAATTAAAATGTTTTGATTTATCTTGGTTTCATTTAGATTCATCTTGTGTTATGTTGTTTCTATAGCTTTTCCAGTTGGAAAACTAGGTAACTGAAGATGATTTCATATTTTCTATGTAACTTTTGTTTTAAGAATGTGTGAGGCATAAATGCACTCTGCCTTGTAGAGGCAAAAATAGGGTTAGCAACTTTATTATCATCTGTGGCAAATAAAACCACTAACTCTGAGTCACACATATTTTTCACTGGAAGAATGTACAGAGCACTTTTTCTTTTGTCAGATGCTGGAATGAAATGCTTTGAATGAAAACGCATCCACAGGTGAAATACTGGTTGTGTTCATGGCAACCATTTTTTTGTGTTCACATTTTGCTTACCTTTTCCAGAAGTACTTAGTGTGAGTGCATACATTTCTTATCTGCGACACTGAAGGCCCTGTCCCCCATGGTACAACGTTTCGTTTTTGGGACAGTGAGAAGTCCTGTGTTGGAGGAGCAGAGATTATGAGATGTGTAAGTGAATGAGGTTGCAGAGGAATGAGGGAGCAAGGCCATGAAGGCCTTGTAGGTAAGAAGTAGGATCTTCTAATGTATGCAGAACTTGATGGGGCGACAGTGAAGGAGTTGCAGCGTGGGAGTCATGTGTTCCCAGGGAGGGGTGCGAGTGAGGACTCACGCAGCAGAATTTTGAACACGTTGAAGCCTGGCCGAGGCCTTGCCTAACACCACCCAACACAACTCCACCGCAGTAGTCTAGTCACGATGTTACAAAAGCATGTATGAGGGTCTCTGTAACCGGGCCTGGGTGGAGTTGAGAGGTTTCAGAGGTGAGAGAAGGATGACTTGGTGGTAGACTCGATGTGGGGTTCGAAAGGGAGAGTTGGATCAAAGACTGCAACAGACCTCAATAGGCAACACAAGGTCACCAACTTTCTTAAGAAAAGCATTAGGAAACCACCACAATGTTTTATTGCTAGTGAGTTTAAGTGAATTAGGGGACATCCAGTGTTGGTGTCTTCAAGACAGCTGATCAGAGATGAGGGGAGGAAATGCGAGTGTCATCTGCACAGGAGTTGAATGATGAATTTGGTTGGGCAAATAAGTAAAGCATGCATTTATTATCCCCTTATCAAAACTGATTACTAATGTATTTACATTGTAGTGAATTAGGTGGATTTCTTTTCCCTTTGGGAACCAACAGATTTGCTTGAATTTCATTAATTCCCTCACATGAAAGGGGCAGGAATTGAGTCTTTATATTAAACAATCATGGTTCTACATTGAACTTAGTTTCCCAGCTCAAGTCAATGTGTTTAGCTCTAATGCTTCACCCACTGTAATTAAATAGTCATTGGGACCAGAAGCATTAGGGTCTACTTTCAATCTTAGCATGATTACGAAACCCTCTTATTGCATGTATAAGTCAGATTTTCACATCTACAGCGATCCAGTACAACATCTGCTCCCCATCAATGATTCTGTGGGGATCCTAGACTCTGAAGAGGGCAAACTGATTAGATAACAAGCAGCGATAGTGGTGGTAGCATTTTGAGAGGTGGGTGGGGATGTGAGCCTCTGTCTACAATGATAGAGGGATGTTTTGGTTGTTTAGGCTACAGCACAACGTGGAGGCCAGTCTGAATTTGAAAAAAGAAAGTGATAGGGCCGTCTGCTGTTGGAATGAATATTTGAATATTTAATCTCTTACCATGGAGACATTTGTGACCTATTTAAAGGTTGTTTGATGCTACAAAAACCTATTGGACAACAACAGCCAGAATTCAAAATGACATAAAACAAATAAAAAACTGTACATGCACACGACTTTCAGATATCTCTCATATAGACCTTTTATTGTAACTACCACCAGTGTGTAAAGTTGCATTCTCTCTTTGGCCTCCTGGCAACTACAAGTCAGCCATTATAGACATTTACTCATTGATAATCTCAATCTTTCGAACAACCCAGTGATCTCTACGTTCTTACAACGGGAGAAATCAATATGCTCCTATAGTCCACATCCGTCCCGCGTGTCCCCCCCCCCCGACACAGCCCGTGTGTCCTGACACTCTACCGGGTCGTCCTGTTGAGGTCCAAATCCAAAACGAATTCAAGGGGAATATTCACTTTTAGCTTTCCATTCTGTACCTGTACGGAGAACAAGGTGAGGACAAACAGTCCCAGGCATCTGTGGGAAGGGAGCGGTTGGCGGGCACGGTTGGCACTCACCACGGCCCAGCTGTGTGGCCAAGGAGGTCTGCCGGTAATGCAGCCACCACCACATGGACACAAACTGAATTCCAAGGATCCGAAGTGTCCCCTCGTCACAATATCACGGCACCAACGCACAGGTTGTTCCTGGCCGCCACCTGTGCTCTCCCTACGCTAGCCCTGAATGGCAATGGAAGTACTTGTGTTAAATGAATAGTAATACCATTTCAGACGCATTCAAAGTATAGTAAAAAACCAACAAACATTGCATAGCACTGTCTTTTTGGATATCTCTTGCATTTTGTTAAAATATAGTTGTGTTTAAATGTGTTTCAAAGCAGTTTAATTATAAGAAAATGAAGAAAACATGCATTGCCTGAATACAGAATATACTTAAATTACTGTTCTGCGACATGCAAGTATTTGCAAGGCATCATTGGGAATGTGGTGGAGATTTCATTTACAGGACGGCTAGATTAGCTTGATTGAGATCACCGTGTGAAGTCATATTATCCGTCTTTTCTTCTTCATTATGCACTGCCTTCTTCCCTATTGACAGCGGCCAAAGGAGGTTGTCATTAAATCAATTCTTCCCAGAAAAGAAATTGTTTGTGTATGAACACTCCTTGCCCCTACTATCAATGACAGCAGCACCAATTAAATTCAGAGGGTAACAACAAAATTATATTCTAGTGAAACACATATACATTGCTCAAAAACTATGAAAGATATTTTAATATTTAATATCAAATCCACACGAGTTCAAAACCTTTACTTTACATTACATACAATTCATTGAGAACAAAATGATGTAACAGCGATCACCAACATCACAGGCGGTTCCAACTTGCGTGGATTTTATTAGGGCAACTTATATTGTGACTTAGTAGTGCGTGAGGCCCCCTGTGTGCCTGTATGCACTCCTGACAATGCCTGGCTATGCACCTGATGAGACAGCAGATGGGGTCCTGAGGGAACTCCTCCCGGACCTGGATCAAGGTATCAGTGAGCTAATGGACTGTCTTTGGTGACGTCAGGAACCCGATACATAATGTCACAGAGGTGCTCAGTCGGATTCTGGTCTGGGGAATCTGAGGGCCAGTCAATGGCATTAATGCCTTTGTCATCCAGGAACTGTCTACACACTCTGGCCATATTGTCCTGCATCAGGAGCAACCCAGGGCCCTCTGCACCAGCGTAAGGTCTGACAATGGGTCAGGATTTCATAACGGTACCTAACAACAGTCAGGGTATCGTTGGCTAGCACACAGAGGTTCCCCTCCAAGGATATGCCTCTCCAGTCCCACCGCCAAATCGGTCATGCCGGATGATATTGCAGGCAGCATAACATTCATCACGGCATCTCCAGACTCTCATGTTGGTCACATGTGCTCGGTGTGAACATGCTCTCATCTGCAAAGAGAACAGGGCACTAATGGCAGACCTACCAATTCTGGTGTTCTCTAGCAAATGCCAATCAAGCTGCACGGTGCTGGGCTGTGAGCACAGGTTCCACTAGCACATTGGGCCCTGATGCCACCCTCATGGAATCTGTTTCTGACAATTGGGTGAAAAACATGCACACTAGTGGCCTGCTGGAGGTCATTTTGAAGGGTCCTGGCAGTGCTCCTCCTGTCCCTACTCCCACAAAGGAGCAGATACCGGTCCTGCTGCAGGGGTGAAGCCCTTATATGTCCCTGTCCAGCTCTCCTGCTGTAACAGCCTGTCACCTCGTATCTCCTCCATTCTCTCGAGACTGTACTGGTAGACACAACAAACCATATTGCGACTGCCATATGCCCTGGAGGTGCTGGACTACCTGTGCCACCTGAATGGGCTGCTTGAACCGCCTCATGCTACCAGTAGTGACCAAGACCCTATCAAAAGACAAAACTAGAGAAGAATCGGTCAGGATGGATGAGGAGAGAGCAATTGTATGTGGCAGCCACTTGCAGAACCATTCGATTTTGGGGATTGACTTGCTGTTGCCTCTTCAGTGCACCCGTTGTCACTTTTATTTGCACCAAAGCAGGTAATTAATTCCTAATCACTTATGCTTCCTAACTGGAAAGAGCAGTGTAGTTTCTGTTTTCCTAATCATACCAACTGTCTTGCACTGGGATAATAAGTATTTTGTCACTAAAGAAGAGAATATCAAGAGCACCAGTAATATTCTAACTCTGATCTCTGCGTGTGAGAGGATGGGTCTCTGACAGAATCTTGATCGCCTGCACCTTTTGATTCTTTTGCTTGTACATATGGTCACTGGAGATGAGGCTTCTGAGTGAGTGAAGGAGACAGTGTCGTCAAGCCTTTTAACCTGTCTATTCCTGGTAGCCCCCCTTGGATGCCACCCAGTGATCAGATGCTTTTAACAGATGACACATGGAATCTAATTCATAGCTCCTGGCAATGGAGAGAAAGAAATACATTTTCAACCCAGATCAATGTCTCTCTACTTTTCTACCTAGCTTTATGTCCCTCCTGTCATATGTTCATCATGGCTGGGCACAAATATCATAAGAATTAAGAAGAATAAGTATTTGCTCTCGCATATGCATTTGAGAGTGAATAACAACATGCCAACTGAATTGATATGCAGTATTTATGGCAAAAAAAAACGACATAATAAGTTTCATAAGACTGCATTAGAAAGGAAAGATCCTTTGGCTTCTGTGCGAAGGTGTTAATACACCACCCATCTATATTTTAGTTACTGCTGACACTTGTGTAAGATGAACATGAAGATTTAATGTTATGAGAAATGCTATAAGAACTGTCATATGTGTCATAATTAAAGTAGAAGTCGAATGGCTTTTGTCAAGACAGCAGTATCATGACTGTGTTGATAACATCACTCGACAGCAACCTCTCTATGTAAGTGTCATAGTATGGTAGATGTCATAGTGAAACATGATTATGTCATGAATAAGCATCAAAATAAGTGTTATAAAACTTTAATGTCGCCATGACAATACATTTTACCACTTCAACCACTGTACCACAAAATAAAAAATGGTTATTGTGTTGACACATTTATTACAACACACAGAAGAAGCATTATAGATTGGACACAATCAAATTGAATATAAAACTGAATTCATCTAAATCATACATGCAATGATCATATTTTGATGTGTGACTGTCATCCGCTCCTGATTCATCCTATTTAGAGAATTTGCAGAGCAGTGCACTGTGGTGATAATGACGATGAAGAACCAACTTCAACCAGTAGAACGCTTCTGCCCCCATGTGGGGAAGACACACATCAATAGACATACACTCGACACACAAATGGCACACCCAGCACACAAGACACACACATATACACACACATTCTCACACAGTCACACACTGTGCAGGCCCACACACAATAAAATTACACTACATAGACGGGGGGGGGGGGGTTATGTCATTTTCTGAAATCATTGTACCAATTCAACCTATTCAACTTTTAATTCCCCCAGTGTTAAGCAACAGCTAAAGCACCCCTGCACAGTTTATCTAAGGTCACACCACCTCACTGTGAGTAGAATAATAGAAGACAACGAGAGCATAAAGCACCTTTTGTCTCACACATAAACTTTCAGATTCGGCTGGTACATCCGAGGTTCAACTCATCCCCTGACACTCCAACTTTTTAATTAGTACGTCCCCTGGGCCCCCTTATCAGTGAGGGTCTATTCTCTTAATGAGCTGTTATTAAGCTGTTTCACTCCGGGCTGATAGTCTCACAGCCACCAATGGCATGGGCTGATTAGCACCAACCTCGGTTCACTCCTATTCCCTTCCCCCAGGTGAACTTTAGCTTCTTCCCATGCATTACTTGACATTTTAAGCGCCAAGGTAGTCAGAGTAAGCCAAAAGTAGCAAGTCAAAACTGTAGTCTGTGGTGTAGCAATAATAACTGCTCTCGTATTGGGGGGGCTCAGACTCACTTGTGGGGTAGAATTGTTGACATACTGCGAACGCACACGCGTGCAGTGTGCCAGATGCAGGTGTGCCTAACTGTCAATTAAGGGCTGGCTGTCTGTAAAAGTGGGGTGTTTTCTGTCAGATCACTATGTCGTAGGTGCGCAGGAGAGGTCGTTTTTGAACGAACTAAGCTTGGAATAAGTAGGATTTCAAACACTCACTTGTCTTTTCCCTAATCACGCACCCAGAGAGTGTTGCTGCACTATTATTTGATTAAGCAAATGCTGTGTTTCGTTATTGTTTCTTGTGAATTTGTATTTGCCACGGAGCCGAGCAGAGCTGTATAGCAAAAGGTTAAGTGGAAATACAGTATGTAGGCCTTGAGAGACCATGTTAGTTTAATCCCAAGAACACAAAGCATCTCTTAAATATAAGTCCCCCATTTTACATGGTCTCTGTAGAAATTTTAAACATTATTGAGAGAAGGAAGATTGTACCTTGCATAAGGAGAATCTGATGTGCACAATGGGCCTGATCAGTCCCCGAACTGCCCACCCAGAGATATTGTGTGGTTAATCTGATTCCAAATTACCTTGTGCCTTCTGTGTCAAATGTTTAAAAAAGACTGGCTAAACACTTGGTATTGTCAAGGTCTAGAACTAACATTTTGTTTATTTAAAAAATGTAAAACCTACAGAGAACACAATCTTGTTTACAGTGGTGCCCTGTATTACAATAAAAATAAAACAAATATTATTTTAAAATACAAAACATGTATAACAAACATTTAAAAATAAAAATAAACTAAAATTAACACTGGAAATTTGGCATGTTCAAACTGTGCTATGGATACAAGGTCCACCCTGCAGAACAATGCCTTCATTAAAACCTGTGCAATATCTAAAGGGTTATCGTAATAATATTTCCAAGACAGTTGAAGAAGCATTCCAAAAATCATGAAGCTGCTTAAAACTTTTGACTGATTCTGTAAATGTTAATGGAAATTGTAATCCATTAACGTGCATTTAATGCCTCAAATTGGAATGGCATATTAAATATTCTGGAAGAAGAATGTAAGTTACAGAAAAAAAAATCCACAGCTGAAAAAGCAACAATTAGAATTATTTAATAGTCAAAAAGAACATTAAAAACATACATGTTTGACTACAGTAAGCAATCTCATGGAGTTAACAAAATATGAATCAACCTTTCATTGTTTCTTAATTATTTTACACAAAAAATACTGCTTGAATTGCTACAGCTATATTAATTGACCTGTGCACCGGCAAATGTAAATCATTCAAATATATTTTAAAGAGCCCTTTTTACATCAGCAGATGAAGTTACAACATGCTTAACCTATATGAATTACTTTTTGTAGCAAAAGTAGAATGGACTCTACGCAATCACTTGTCAGCTACACTACATAGGCTACGTCTTCTTTAGCAAAAATGTTAATGAATTACATAACACGATTCGCTCGATTGTAATTGTTTACCTAAGACAAGCATCCTTATATTTTTGTTTACTTTATTGTTCCGTCTGTATTATTTTAAGTTAATGTTACCTCAGCCCTGCATTCAATGTTCAATGAATAGTTTGATGAACTATTTCTCAATTAAAAACATTATATTACCTTGTGATGACAGACCATTCATGCTTTGTTATCCCGGCTACAATGCGTTTTCTCATGCATTAATGTCGTGCTCCCGTGCCATGAGAGTTCTGAATGGCAAATTTTGCAAACACAGTTATGGTTGAATTCTTCAACAAATCATTCCTATAGGGTGCTTTTAAAGTTTTTGATTGTGACTTCCATCCAGTGTAGCCTCCGCCTTTTTTCAAAATGAATTTGTTTTGCTATATCTTGAGTAGACCAAACTAGTAGATAATAAAATATGTTGCCAAGGTTTTTTATTATAAACGTTATTATTGATTAGTTGTTGCAGCCCTAGTCGTGTCATAATTAATGGAAAGCACAATAAGATGCACATTTCCAATATGGTGCTGCATATTCCTGCAGTTCTGAGTATAATACAATTGTTTACATTATCCATACAACTTGCAGTACGCTTTACAATCTGTAAAGCGTGTACTGCATGTTGTATGGATAATGTAAACATACATTGATCATGAAAAAGGGTACCATACATTCACATGATAATCATCACAGTTCAGATAGGACCTTTTTTGGCTGGCTACTGTCTAAAGATACAATGGTTGTAACACCTCACTGGGTTTCATCAGCGAATGATTTATGGAGAAGCATAAGGGTATCCAGTTTTCCATGAGCTGTCTGCCCTTGATCGCACTGTATGTATTATATGTATTATGACCCAGCTGGTTCTCCAATCCAGAGAGGTGACAAGATATCCATGGCTGATATTGGCTGGTAAAGTGAGCTCAGCCAATGAGATTAGTTCTGTGTTGTTTCTTGCGGTTGATTATAACTGAGTAAATTAAAATGTAAATTAAGGTGTTCTTTTTTGTACCTAATGAAATACTGATGCACCATGAACATGTATTCTAAGCTTTTTGTGGACCAGCTATAAGCCATAACTTGTAATTGAGCAAGTGTAGATGCTACCATAATAATGAGGATGTTATCATGCCCAATGGTTTAAAAGATTTATAAACTACATTATATGTAGAGACATGCTCACGAATAACCTAGTGAACTAGTTTCAGGGGGACGAGCAGTCAAATATTACTAAGATGAGGTGCCTGCTTTACAGCTTGAATAGTTTGCTCTTTTCTGCTCAGACTTGCTAAGGATATTTTCCTTTTTGATGCATTTGTTGTGTAGTAGCTGTGTAGTAGTTGCTATTTTGAACAGTTGAGGTCTTTTTTCTATCTCTGGCCTAGGGTGGCCCAGTGTCCTGAGCTGCTGCCTCCGTTCTCATTCTCTGCTTTTAGCTCTCTGAAATGTTTCCATCCCTGTTTGATCGTCTCCTTTGCAGTTTTTTACAGACGCTTCCCATCTTGTGAATGCAACCCTTCTAATCTTCTGTTCTGAAACAAAATCCATGGATGCCCTATCGTTCCTTCACTACGTCGTTGCTGCCTCTTCTTCATCTGCTGCCGAATTCACTTTATGTTTTACATTTTAAATGTCAAGCTTCTTCTAACCCCAGGAAACACATTTCCACCATCTCCTCAATTCCTTTCTGCAGACTTTAACAACCACTTTAAAAAGACGGTTGGTGACTCATTCCCTCTGCCTAGGAGGTCCAATGGTTGCTCATAAACCAAAGTTGTCCATTCTGCTTTCCCGCAACTCCTTCTAGATGTAATCCTGCAACTACAGATATCCTGCCGCTCAACATGTCCATCTCATCCACCACCCCCAGCCTTCGCATGGTAGAGTCGCTCTTTTACCGGATGTGCATCAGAGGTTGTCAGTTCCAGTGTACCCCTCCCAGAACGCCACCAACTGTATTACAAATAAGCCCATATATGTCTACATAGTTGCCAGTTTACAAAGGTACATTTTATTAATTAATATAATTCCTGTAGTACGGTATTTCAGAATAAGGATGGTTATTTAAGTGCGTGTGTTATCAGTTTTTTTCTCACTATTCACTCCACTGAAAATCTACTCCTCTGTATGTGTAGTCCACTCTGTGTGGATGTCGAACCACCTTTTCTTACTGTGTGGGACTTTTCAAATGGTGCAAATGGGTTTACCACGTCATTGAGCCGAGTGAATGGCAGTGACGGCTTGACAGTAGCCTTTAAAATGCTCCTGTCTCGTTCCAGTCGCTCACAGTGCTCAATACAGGGCCTTCTCTCTCCACAATGAGTCTGTCAAAACAGCCTTACTCGCTAGGCCATTTGGACCGTCAAGTTGGATTCAGGTGGAGCGGCACTTGATACTGCCAATCACATGGAAATTACCACGGACAACCGAAACAGGTCATCCACGGAATTGAGCTCAGTGTTCAGCGTTGCCTTTCCATTCTCAGAAAGGAGCCACGTGAATGGTATTGTAGATGTTGCACCCTTGCAAGCTCCAGTGATCTTGGATTGCTGTGTTGTTGGTAGGGAGTTGCGATTTCAAGCATACTGTATTTGGGAAATAGCATTTTCCCACATGAGATGCTCAGGAGTGGGGCAAAGGGGGACATGGTGTGAGGGAGTGTAGGACTTCAGATGCACTCCGGCAAACACTAAAAACATTTGACTGCTTGCTCTACTTGACAGACGTATTACTAGAATCAACACCAGTGAATTTGCCAAAGCTATTTGCGAGATTGACAAGTGCACAATACAGGTCTTTATTTTTTTTGTAGACTTGATATACACCATCTGTGTCTGCCCCATATTTTCTGATTTATATGCAAAAAATATGGCATGTTGATCAGCAGCACTGGCCCCGTGTATCTAAATTGTCTTCTGAATTGGTCATCTTTTTTTCCAATCTTAAACTGAAGGGATCCCTCATCTTACCCAATTAGGTTCGGTATACACAAGGTTTTGTATAATTCACTACCCTATCCAACATATTTGGTCAAATATCATCCGGTGGATGGGAAGTAGGTAGGAAATACTTTAGCAAAATTGGAACAAGGCCTTAATTCTTGTTCCAATTCACTCCACAGTACCTGCTTCTACTTTCCGATACAAGTGCCAAAGGCCATGTCCATATTTACATCTGCCATCTGACAGGATGATGCATGCGTCATTAGGACAGAGGGAGACAGGAAAATATCCCACATTAAATGGATTGATTCCACTAGGCTTATAGTGATCAGAGATGATAATGGAAAACATGGGGACGAGTCTCCATACCGGTCCATTAACCCTCCGCTCAACCTTACTTGCTATACCGCATACCAATGCTGGTTGCTAAGCTACCAAAGGTAGGATAGATTATTGCCGGTGCAAATGGGTGAAAGACCTTGTTCTTTTTTAATTCCCGCACACTACTCTGTCTTCTTGACAATGAACTTGCATATAGAGTATAAAGTGTCTCAGCTTGTGAGTTGTTGACGGCTGCAGGGTAGAGGGTTACAGAAAAATGAGAGGTGATAGAAGAGCATTTTCTGCAAAACTCACTTGTGTAGGAACGGCTCTACACTGCCTGGTATAATATAGTAGCACTACTAATGGCAGTTAATAGGAGATGTAGTATTCCCCCCCAACAAAAAGTATATGCAAAGTATAGTTAGGGCATCTGACTAGTGTCCACAAAAGGTCCTGGTTTGAATACTCCTAGCACCAAGGTGAAAGCTATGTCATTTTTGTCCCTGAGCAAGTCATTTTACTTTAATTGATCCTCCTACTCCTGTAACATTACCCCCAGGTTGTTGCTGAAAATAAATGGGTTATTAATCAACTTGCCTGGTTATACTAGGGTTAAAAGAAAAATTAAATTATAATATGTCATTGTATGCTCATGCACCCATTTTATAGCCTAGGTCTACTGTTCTGCTCTTGGTGAAAACGGAAATATTACCTTTAAATGCCATATTTTTGGCCATTCTTAATGTCATTTTGCCAGTGACCCATTTTATCAACAAAACATTCAATAACAGAAGAATTTAATTATTGTTTTCAAGGTTCTTTCATATTTTTGGAAAGTATGTATGTAGATTGATTTGTAGATCTACAACATAATTTGTTTTCCCACCCACACACTCTCTCTCCCACTTCAACATCTTAGTGATTGTGTAAGACTTTTTGCCTATGGGCCTGAGAATGCCTATTGCCTTAACAAAATGACTGATTACTGGTTGCTTTGTACTAGTATTTCAGCTGAGGGTAGTAGGCAAACTGATAAACAAAATGCATTGCAAATTTCTCAGCATTAATGTCATGATGCCCAAACTCATGCTGGCAGAATGTAATTCCTATAGAGTTATATACATCCATAAACAGTCGGTAGACTTAAGTATTCTGTCATACGATACACCCACATCCCACAAGTCAGCGTTGGAAGCACGAAGGCTTCCAACAGAAACAGCTGTCTGATTCCAGAACATTCCAGAGGCTACCGGCTGTCCAACCCCGCCCATACACACCTGCCTAGTGGGACCTTGTCTGGGCAGATATAAAATGCCTCCTATGTAGCAGCTAGGGGTAGAGGTCAGCGTAAGAAATGTGGAACCTGGCAAGGCTGTATGGTGAAGGCCAGGAGATGGAGGATCCCGGGAACGCCAAAATGACAACTTCCTGCACCCAACCACCAGAAGGCTTCCCAAAAGTGACGCCCCCCCCCCCCCCA